>JAMCCL010000222.1:0-52969 GCA_024516035.1 Bactericera cockerelli
AATATTGGTTTTTTTCTATCTTGCTCCGTTCGGCGGATATTCTGCCCGGAAGCGTCGCCAGGTCGTTGCGGCATTACAGTAAGAATTAAGAAAAAAATTCTAGGAATCAAAATAATTTGTCTATGCGAGCTGACACTTTTCCACCCTAAAACGACACCCCCGGGTGGGCGGAGACACCCAGGGGCGGCAATCAAAGTTGGTCGAAAAATATGTTCATATATTATTATCGACATTTGATTTTTGTTCTACGAAAAATTTAAAGGGATTTTCCGACTATTGGTTTTTTTTCTATCTTGCTCCGTTCGGCGGATATTCCGCCCGGAAGCGTCGACAGGTCGTTGCGGCCTTACACTAAGAATTAAGAAAAAAATTCTTGGAATCAAAAGAATTTGTCTCTGCGAGCTGACACTTTTCCACCCTAAAACGACACCCCGGGTGAGCGGAGACGCCCAGGGGCGGCAATGACAGTTGGTCGAAAAATATTCCGCCCGGAAGTTCCGCCCGGGCGATATAAGTTTATATAGAGTAAAAAGTTTATATAGAGATATAAGTTGATGGATATAAGTTTATATAGAGTAAAAAACATAGGTAATCAGTTTTTTTATGAGATTGTCGAAAAATATGTTCATATATTAATATCGACATTTGATTTTTATTCTACGAAAAATTTAAAGGTATTTTCCGACTATTGTTTTTTTTCTATCTTGCTCCGTTTGGTGGATAATTTCCACCCTTAAACGGCACCCCCAGGTGGGCGGAGACGCCCAGGGCGGCAATCACAGTTGGTAAAAAAAAAAAAAATTGTGAAATTTATTAAAGTGTGCCAACATTAGTGATGTTATATTTCTACACTATAAAAAAAATTACATTATTAATCTAGTTTTATTCAGAAAAGTTAAGATGACATAAGGGTTGGGTTGAAGAGATTGCCATAGGCAATAACCCCACCCTTTAGTTAGGACATATGTTTTCAAATATTTTCTATTCTTTTTCATTTTTATTGAATATATTGTTTTTTTTTCTTCATTTTTTCACAGTTAAAATTATTATTTGTATGTACAATTGTACATAATGTCCTTTTGTATCTAATAGAGATTTGTATAATAATAATGGCACTTTCATTTTCAATTGAGCAAGATATTAAATCATCTGGGTCTCTTAACGTTTGGTACTTAATACTATCTCTTAGGATGTGTTTTACTGTTAATCTACATGAACAAACTTTGCAGAAAGGGGGAGGGTTCTTTTTTATTAGATAACAATGGGTGCGGTAGTGTGTCTAATGCGGAGACGTGTGAGAGAGACCTGCTCGATCCTTTTCATGTAGAAAGGGGGGTGCCAAGGATTGTTCTCAGGCTTTATTTCTCGCAATTTGTTTTCAGTTAAATTTTTCCATTCATCATGCCATTGTGCCATTCACAACATTCTTGTAATCATGGATCGGTATTCTATTAATCAGCGGGATGTTATAGGTACTATTCAATCCCTTCTTTTTCGAGTTGGTCTGTGTGAGGGGATCCATAAGAATTCTAGATGGAATTTATGTTGTATGTATGACAAGCAGGCTGTCGCCCGCTTTGCGGGCCGAGGCATGGCCGTGAAAGCAAAAAATCCTTTTTCGCCAATGGCAGGTGTTGTAGTGGGAATTTCGAAAAATCCCGTCTTATTGCACATCTAGACTATAAGACAAAGCTACCTACCAAATTTCAGCTTCCTAGGACTTACGGTTTGGGCTGTAGAGCGATGATCAGTCAGTGGTCAGTGGTCAGTGAGTGACTTTGACATTTATATATTAAGATTTCGTTTGTGGTGAAGCACAAGGCCTCTTCACAATTTTTGTGGGTAGCACAGCATTACTAAGAGCCTCCTGTACTTTTCGAATTCTATTACTTACATTAATTTCTTTTTACTCTGGTAATGCCGCTACTGGTCGTTACTCACACAAGTAACTACTCATTTTTCCTCACGATGTATAAGTAGACCCCGAAAATCCAAGTACAGAGCAGAAAAATTCCTGTCCCGCTGGGAATCGAACCCAGGTCACCATGCATGCAATGCCTAGCGCGCTAATTCACTCTGCCACGGTGACTGCTTGTAATTTATGTTTACGTATTATTGTGGAGGATAGATATTATTATATTATAATTTCTTGTGCTTTGGAGTTAGAGGAGGGAAAATTTTGTAACGACTGAATGGCACTCAATGAGTCAGAACAGATTAGAAATTTTTCGATTGTTATTTGTGAACATGAAGATACGTCATATTATAATAAAGTGTATTGCATACAGTTTAGCTGTAAGGTCGGCATTGCTAATACAACATAGGGGATTTAGTTTCATACTAAAGTTGTAGTTTTCATTACAAAAAAAGCGGCTGACACATGATTTGCATTTTTTTATTCATCGGTAAACAATAAATAATAGTCAGATATTTTATCTATGACGGAGTAGTAAGCGTGTAATTTTTCTTGAGGGAAAGCAATATTTTTGTCTAGTTTTCGTAGGTCATAGTGAACAATAGGGATACACATTGTCCAGGGTGATGATATAGGGGAAAATCGACATTAAATTTGATTTTTTTACTCTACAAAAAAATTCAAAGGGATTTTCCGACTATTAGCTTTTTCTATCTTGATCCGTTCGGCGGTTCTTCCGCCTGAAAGCGTCGCGAGGTAGTTGCGGCCTTATCCCCGGGTCGGAGGAGCCGCCGAGGGGCGGAAATCACAGTTGGTCGAATAATTTGTTCATTCGTCATCTCCTTTCAAATATGTCTTCTTGAAGTCTTCTTGTCGTTTCACGCAAATCTTCTTGCTCACTCGTCGGTCTATATAAATATGTACATGTATTAATAATTAATTATTAAGAAGTTGTGTGGTTGTATGCCAGTCACAAGCGTTACGCCAGGCTCCGTGGCGTAACCGTTGTGACTACTGCCCGAGTCCAGAGATCCTGAGTTCGATCCCCGGTTGGAGCAGATTTTTCACACAGAAAATTCTGTTCCCTCCGTTCATGTGAGGGTAGCATTTCCGGCTGGGTGAGGTTAATGTGGGTAGCTGGTATGATTCCCAGCGAATGTAGGGATGGCCGAAAATTATATTAAAATTTGAAATTGACTTAATACTACAATTTTTTTAAAGGTATCCTATTCTTTTTTTTGCTCCGTCCGGCGGGCATTCCGCCCGATAGCGTCACAAGGTAGTTGCGGCCTTAAGGTAGGATCACACGATATGGCAGAGCGACATATAATATGCCAATCTCCCTTGCCATAGCGTGTGATCGGTCTTTGTTTACATTACCATAAAACTATTTTTGTCTATGGCGACAAGTTTTTTCTATGGTGCCATAGACGTATGGCAGGATCTATGGCATTCGTGTGAGTGCTTCATCACACACATGGTCTACAATATGATATGGTGACGACTGGCAGGCTTGTCTATGGCAAGGGGGAAGACATACAATGCCATAGAGTTTTTTTGCCACATTATATGGCATTGTATAAGTGTCATATATTATATGTGCCATTCGTTTTTCTTTCTCGCCATAGAAAATATGGCATCTGTGCCATATAGTGTGATCCTACCTTTACGGTAGGAGATAAAAAAAATCCTGGAATCCAAAAGGAGTTGTCTTGGGCGGAGACCGCAAGGGGCGGCAATCACGGCTGGCCAAAAATTATGTTCGAACTTTAAAATTGACATTTGATTCGTATTTATGGTTTACAATCCTGGGACAGTTTCAATCCCGAAAAATCGGAATTGAAAATTAGCGATCTCGGGATAACGGGATTTGATAGCGCTTTAAAATACCTATGATAAAGGCAAACTGTTAGATCTTGTAGTTTGTTCATCCACGATTTATGTATTTCCCTTATGGACTGGCAGCTTGATCCATGAATAAATCAGTTCCATTTCTGAAAATTTGAACGTGTATTTTCTCTCATCCTACACATACTACAAAAAAACAACATTTTTTTGTGTTTTTCAATAAATAAAAATGGTTTATGAATTACTTCTTTCAACATTCTATTAACAATGTACAAATTTAGTATAAAAATAATAACAATAAATGGGTAGATCAAGTTCTATTTATACAGGGTGTCCCGTATACAGATGCAAATATTTTGAGGGTAGGTTCAGCCCACCGTGGACTATCATATGAGCGAAACTTGCAGTGGGGCATTTTGCTTCGTTAAAGAGTTATGGCCAAATCCCTGTTTTTCCCACAGGTCTAGAGGTCACTTAGATCGATGCACGTTTTTAAAGATATGGTAGCCAGTAAGTAATTTTTGACTTCATGTATGGATAGTCATGCATATTTCCCTTGAAATGCAGTTGGTTGCATGAAAAAATATTGAAAGACCAGAGAGATATTTAATCATAAGTTCAATATTTTTCTAAAATTCGATTTTTCTTTGTTTTCCCTTTCGTGAATTTAGAGTACTTCTACAATTGCAATTCTGCGTATCACTAGGTAAAAAAATACCCTTTGCTATTTTGTTTCAATAAATACAAAGTTCTTTCAGACGCGTGAAGGAACGAATGAGATACGCCTTATCAAACGGCACCAGAAGGAGAGAAACACATCTTTCAAATTTTGAATCTGGGCGCTATTGCATTTTGAAGAACACTCGATGCCTGAAGCGGTCTGTGTGACTATTTTTGTGCCAACTGCAAGTTATAAATGAAAATTTTCTGAGTACAATTAGTTCTATTAACCAACTATATCAATCAAATCTAATAGTTAAAATAACAAGGCGATCAATTTGTTCGGTGGAAGAGAAAGCCACAAGCTTTAAACCTCGCCCTTGGTTCGCTACATATTCTTTTGGGTTCTTTTCATTTCATGTCCTGTGTTGCAGAATGTATCATGTTTGTAGTTTATCAATAAAGTACAAACATGTATCACTGTATCACCACCCTTGATCAGTCCTTGTTTATATTTATTTCACAAATTGTTACCATGTTCATTGTAAAAAAAGAAATGTAAATAAAGCTTGGTCCAATTGTTTATAAAATAAAAATAAAGTATTAATAATAATAGTAACCTTAAGGTTGGATGTTCGAGTTTTACCCAAGGTTAATTTTCGGCACTATTTGTTATGTTTTTGATATCATGATTGTGATAAACACAAAAATGATATTTTTAATTTTACTTCTAAAAATAAAATCATAATTTTTGTATGTAGCGCAGAGTCTTTCTCCATGTGTATTCTTTTTCCATAATTACACCACTGGTTGCTGCTTTCGTTGCAGCCTCTCTCATTTTTCCTTATGATAACCCTGTGATTCCGTAACCCCATTCACATAAAAGTTCACACCGACCGACCACTGTGAATGATCAATTTCTCTCTGTTAAACATCCCAGAGCAGTGTATTTATACCTCAAATTACGCGCCAATTCTGTTAAAATTCAGCCAACTTTGAATTTTCCATCATGATTCAGAAGTGTTTTTTGAGCTTTGTGTGTACTGCGTTCCATGATCTTTAAAGTAATATAAATGAGCTTTCTTTTTTATAAAACTAAACATAATAGGGTATTTTTTTAACTAGTGATACGCAGAATTGCAATTGTAGAAGTACTCTAAATTCACGAAAGGGAAAACAGGGAAAAATCAAATTTTAGAAAAGTATTGAACTTATGATTAAATATCTCTCTGGTCTTTCAATATTTTTTTATGCAACCATCTGCATTTCAAGGGAAATATGCATGACTATCTATACATAAAGTCAAAAATTACTTACTGGCTATCATTTCTTCAAAAACGTGCATCGATCCAAGTGACCTCTAGACCTGTGGGAAAAACAGGGATTTGGCCATAACTCTTTAACGAAGCAAAATGCCCCACTGCAAGTTTCGCTCATATGATAGTCCACGGTGGGCTGAACCTACCCTCAAAATATTTGCATCTGTATACGGGACACCCTGTATACGCCAGCTTCCGTGGCGTAACGGTTGTGACTTCTGCCCGTAGTACAGAGATTCTGAGTTCAATTCCCGGTCGGAGCAGACTTTTCACAAAGAAAATTCTGTTCCCCCAAACACGTGAGCCTGGCAATGCCGGCCCTACCCAGGCTGGCTAAGTTTAATGTGGGTAGCTGGTACGATTCCCAGCGAAAAATCAAATAGAATCGTTGGTGTTAGGAAGGTCATCTAGCCGTAAAACATTTGCCACAACCAACCTCAAAAATGAGGTTGAACAATGCCGACCCCAAGTAGGATTAGGAAAGACAAAGTGAAAGAAGAAGAAGTTCTATTTATACACGAAGCTCGGAGAAGCTCTGTCGGATCGTTTGACTTGACCAACTACACCATCAAGCGCTGTCATTCTCCCCAAAACATCATTGACGGTGTCACCTGAAATTGAGCTTCTGCTTGTGAAAGCGTAATCTTCTTTTTCTCTATTGTTGAGGTTCATGAGCCGCAGATTTCTCCACCAATTGACTCGTTGATGTTGATGGTCTGAGATCATTTTTCTTGTGTTTTGTGCAAAGATGTGTATGTAATCCTTTCGTAGATTTTCCTAGGTCCTAGGGTCTTGAGTAGGGAATCACATGTTTTACACTTGGCACTATTTCAATTACAAGAAACAAGGTAATAGCTCCAAATCGACTAAATATCGGAATCTTTTTTGTTACTTATATAATTATTTATGTTTCATTACATGGGTAATTTAAGAAACTAAAAGAATTGTCAAGGTAAAGTATATACAACATAGATTTATCAATCACTCGATTTTACAGGTTTTCAAAACACTACGTTTTAGCTAAAAAAGCAAAAATTACTCTGCCAATTATGGACTCCATACTTCCTCGTGAATCCGATTACTAAATTTCTCTGAAGTAACAAGCAAAAATCTATTTCCATTCGAACAAATTCTTAAGTTAACATCACACGACTTTCCTTGTCCCCCAAAAAGAAGTCGAGTTCAGCCACTGGTGACTCAACGGTGACAGATAGCTAAAAATCAATGCCCAATTCGTAATCAACACTTCATAATCAATAAATTTGACATGTCACAACCTCAATCTAGGATAAATAATAATAAAAGTTAGTCAAAGCGGACGCGCGGAACAAATGGCTGAAAACATCTTCTTAGATATACTGAGGCTGATTCGTCCAGAAATGTGAAAAAAAATATGTCAAATTTTCGACGAATACAATACTTTCCTTATTATAGGATAAGGAAAGTAATAAGAAGACAAAAAAATAAGAAGCAATTCAAAGGGTACTGCTCTATCACCGGTTTTTATATTTGTCTTAAAAAGCCATTGTTTTGGCATCGTTCAATGATTCATAGAATCTCTTGTTGAAAACGAGAAAGGCACTCATGAACTGATAAACCTCTCGAGTGTGAGTCATCAATAGATACCACAGGTCTCATGGATACAGAAATACAAAACATACGAATACATAATATTGAGTATCTAGGATTAGGAACAAGTTAGTTTTATGATAGGAGTCAAAAGTGTTCGTATCGGCAGGCAGACACTTTTTCACCTTTGAAAGCGGCGGGGTCGCCTAGGGTTGGCGATCAAAGTTAGCCGTAAAATATGTTCCAAATTTAAAGATGATATATATGTAAAAAAAGAACACAGTAGAACACTTCCCATTTCTAATATTAGAAATTTATCAGAAGTAAAATATTAGCTACTCCGATTCTTAACTTTCTTCTATCTTGCTCTGTTCGACGGATATCTCGCCCGGAAGCGGTGACAGGCAGCTGGGGCCTTACGGTAGAAATATAAAAAAGAACAGTTTTCTGGAATCAAAGTTGTCGACTCCAAAAAATTCCTCTTTTCCTATCTTATTTAATAAAAATCATAGAATAAATAAATGTGTATGTTTCTTTTAATAAATCCAAGTATTTTTCTTTTGCCGTAATGTTTTTGCCTTTTCCGCCACTGGTTGCTGCTCACATTAAAGTAACAGCTAATTTTTCCTCACGAGGTATGAGTGGACCCCGTAACAACCGTAATATTCATGAGACAGTCCAAAAATTCCGACTACTCTGGGATTCGAACCCAGGTCACCGTACGTGGAAGCCTATCGCTGTACCCTCTCGACTAAGGTGGCTACAGATTCTCCTATCTTTCACTATGGTTTGTTACTTTTGAATACTTAATACCTATAGATAGAAGAAAGGCTAGAGGGAGGAGTCCGTTACCCATCGAATTCATTTCTGATGAAATAAAAAGAAATCTTGCACAATTACTTGGTCACTACTCGTGGAAAAAAGTGTCATTCAAAGATCCTACATCGTTGTTTAAGAAGTACCTAGAAAATTTCTCTTTTGATTTTAATGTCTTGGTGTCCTGTCGATTTGGTATAAGCCAAGTAGGTGACAAAAAATCTTTGATTTTTTTTATAAACTTTTTTTTATTATGGTACCACCAACGTATCTGCCTCGAATATTAACGAAAACGAAAATATTTTTTGAGTAACATGTAGGGTAAAAAAAATCTGGTGTGAACATAAAAGATTGAAGTACCACGCTACATTGTGACGGTATAACCATTACCTTGTTAAAATGTACCTTTGTATTGACAATTTTACCCCCACATAAAATGAATATGCAACTACATAAGTACATTAGGTTAAAACGACATTCGCCTATAACGACGAAAAGTTCCCGGTCCCTTGACCATCGTTATAGGCGAAGTTTACTGTAGTACATTTATGTACAAATGAGGTATTTATAAGGTATATTTTAAAAATCATGCAGCATTAGTAGTTGATGTGGTTACGGCGCGCCGTATTTGTAATGTAAAAAATCCAGCGCGTGGGGATCCGTGATTCGTGGATCGAATCCCACCCTATGCTTGGATTTTCCTCATTTATTTTTTTCTTAGATTTTATCCATTAGTGCAAAACTTTAAAATACAGACTTAATGCTTTGAGTATGCTTTTACAGTTTTACACCATCAGCTCAGGTGGACTAGGGCCGTGGAGATGCCAGTCTCCAAATACAAGTTTACAATATCCTGTTAAAGTATTGCAACCGTCCTGGTATTATACACAATAATCCTTGCATTGCAAGCTTGTACCCCGTTGGATTTATTTTATTTTATTATTATTTTTAATAATAATAGTAAAAAAATTGGGTTTAACGTTGCATTCAACTACATGATCACAACTCAAAAATTCAGACCCTTGCTATAGACAGACCATTGTATTCTTTCCTACTACAGTCGGAATTACACCCTAAAAATAATATAATATATTATATTATTATACTACCTTTGTTTTAATTAGGTACATTATTTAAAAATGCTCTTTCCAAATGGTTGAAATAACCGCAGTGAACCTACGGTTATTTGAAACAAGTCTCGCAACCGTTCATTTGGTACCTAATACTTTGGTACTTAATCCTATCAACCTTTATCGAAATAAAAGGCTATGTATGAGTTCGGTGCGGAAAATAAAAAAATGTATGAGTTCGGTGCCGCCTAAAAAAGGTCATGTATGAATTCGGTGCCGCCTAAAAAAGGTCATGTATGAATTCGGTGCCCTGGTACTTGCCCTGATGATCAGGTAATTATAGTATTTTTTTCCTTATAGGCCTTCAATTAATAAACCGAGGCATGGCCGTCATTGTATTTTACCTAACCCTACTATAAACCCAAGGCATGGCCTTCATTGTATTTTACCTAACCCTACTATAAACCCAAGGCATGGCCTTCATTGTATTTTACCTAACCCTACTATAAACCCAAGGCATGGCCGTCATTGTATTTTACTTAACCCTACTATAAACCCAAGGCATGGCCTTCATTGTATTTTACCTAAACCTACTATAAACTCAAGGCATGGCCTTCATTGTATTTTATCTAACCCTACTATAAACCCAAGGCATGGCCTTCAAGGAGGAAATGGACAGTCTTGCTGAATGTAACTATCTACAAAATAATCTACTAACTTAATAACAGCAGGATGAATGTTAACAAGCAACTAGTACATTATAAACAAAAAATCAATTTATAAGTCATTAAGACCGCACCGAACTCGTACATCACCTTTTTTAGGCGGCACCGAATTCATACATGCGAAAAAGGTGCGGGTAATCTTCGCACCGAACTCACCTATTGCCAAATAAAATGACTCTCGGACTGATTTTAGACAAGTAGCCTGGCCCGCGTAACATTCCTACTCGTACCTACAACTGTAGACGAGTAGTCTGATCCAGGGATGATACCAGCAGTAGACAGCTAGACACTGAGGCATCTAGAGACTACTCGCACTAGATTACCCCAGCTTGTCTGTACAAATTCAACTCTGAGATATTCCCTATTATTATTAAACTTTACGAAGCGACGGAGTTCATCAGCTGAGCCAAAATCTCATTAGAAAAGGTCATTTTACGTGCGAAGGGAACAAAAAAAATCCATCACTTGTCCATTTGAAAAAATATGATTCAGGTATTTTTTCATTCAGTGTGGATCGCAAGTTAGTACCTTGTTTAAACTTGTAAAAAAACAATCCACAACGACCTCAAGATCCCATTTGTTATTGAAGAGATAAAAGACAGACCGCTCAACTATCAGAAATCAGACCTAACTCAAGAACATGATTTGAGATTATTCTGGGATCTAGAGACGCTAGGCATTAAAGATAATCCAGCAGTTACTGATGACGATATTGCCTTACAAAAATTTAAATCTTGTGATATTTTTCATGATGCTTCGCTAAATCTGCGCGCATGGTCGACTAACTGTAAGGGCGAAATTAATAGACAACATCAATCACTGAAGTCTGAACGTCAAAACGTCAATTTTCCCCATATTACACAATACGCAATCCGTGACTTAGCGTCACAGAGGTATTACAAAAACGTCTATTAATTCCACCCTAAGAGTCCTAAGTTCGATTCTCTTCCTGACGAAATAAAAAAGGAGGCTTTTTATTCCTTAGAAGAATTTTTGAGTTGTAGTTTGAGTGATATGGTCCAGCTTACAATTTACTTAGTTTGTTACTTCTTAAGTTCTATTATGTCTTTTCCTTCCCCTGCCCCATTTCTGTATATGTATTTGACTTGTGTAAACAAATTGTATATTTGATGTACCTACACCAATAAATAAATCTTATCTTAAAATAAAAAGTGTTCAACCCGTCCAAAATGTGTTGGCATATATGGCATTCACTGGCATATATGTAGAGTAGATACTGACTCTATTAGCTTGAAGCATATTAACAAGTTAATCCTGAGGCCAAAGTAACTAAACGAGAGTTCATTTTATGATCTTGGACACAAAACAAAGATTGGGACACAGTACTTACTGATAAAGACACTAGAATTTTCTTAGAGATAGTTGACGACTTACAAAAGATTTCAACTTATGAACTACCCAGATTATTACGTAATATTACACTACAACTGACTCTAAAATTGAATTCCATGTCTTTTCTGACGCTTGCTTATATTGTTCTTACGGGGCAACTGTTTACGTTCGTTGTATAAATGCCTCTGTGGCATAACTTGTGATATGATATCCCCCCAAAAACACCACTTCATGGTTAAAAAAAGAAGAACGCCTCACTCAAAAGAATGATTATAATTAGCTAAAAATAAATGATATCAAATTGAGAACACCTTACCACCTGTCTTTCTGTATCTCTGCACTCCTCTCTGAATTTATTCCTCTTATGTTTATCTTTCTTTATCCTTTCTAGGGGTCATCCCAAACTTGATTTCTCTTTAAATTTACTTGTTGCACGGCAATAAAAATGGCGGTCGGAGTATGATTTTTCTGAACTTATTTGATTTGAATCGAGAAAATTACACCGCGACCGCCTTTTTTATTGCCGTGCAACAAGTAAATTTAAAGAGAAATCAAGTTTGGGATGACCCCTAGAAAGGATAAAGAAAGATAAACATAAGAGGAATAAATTCAGAGAGGAGTGCAGAGATACAGAAAGACAGGTGGTAAGGTGTTCTCAATTTGATATCATTTATTTTTAGCTAATTATAATCATTCTTTTGAGTGAGGCGTTCTTCTTTTTTTAACCATGAAGTGGTGTTTTTGGGGGGATATCAGTTCTTTTTGTACGAAAATATAGGTTCATACACTACTGAAACATTATGAATAACAAAAGTAAATAAGCTGGGAAAATGTGAATGTACCAAGTTGTCTATTTTTTTAAGATATAGTTTTAGCAGTACGTATTTAATATTTCTAAGGTCAATATGTATTTGGATCACAGATTTGGCCCCCTGTGTCCCCAAAGTGAGTAAATAATATATAAATTTGCAATGCAAGACCTTTTGATTCTATGCTCAACATGATTAGGTTTATCTTTCAATGCTAAATAGACCTCGGAGCCTCCAATGAGGGACACTAAAACACCTGGATTTACAAATGCCAAAGAAATTAATTTGTAACTCATTACCTTACCTTATCAAGGTGAGGTAATGAGTTTCTCTCCGTTGACCTTTTCTCACCCGAATTCTCTTCGGCTTGTTGCAGGGGTCACCACGAGTATCTCTCCCGGAAATAAGACCATGCTTTTTTACATTAGGCATTTAAGAAAATGAAAACTATAAAATTATCATTTTTATATAAGAATCGGCCTTTTATAAGGAAATCTTTTAAATCTCTAGCTAATGAAAGGCAATGCCTTCAGTGTATAGTAGAGTTAGGTAAAATACATAGAAGGCCATGCCTCAGGAATATAGTAGGGTTAGGGATAATACATGGAAGGCAATGCCTCGGGTTTATAGTAGGGCTAGGTAAATATATGTATAGGCCATGCCTTGGGTTTAACATAGGGTTAGGAAAAATACATAGAAGGCCATGCCTCAGGTCTACATCAATGATTCCTAGGTGTTTCGATTATAATTTTTATGCTAGGTCTAAACTATGTAGGTATATAATCAGGTAAAAATGCAAGCGACGCGACGGGAGACAATTTGGTAATGATAAAACCATGAGCGGGAGAGAACTCGGTGGTGACGTCCCTTATCAATACCTCACGAGGTATGAGTGTACTCCGGACATAATGGACAGAAAAAAAAAACTTCCCTGAAGGGGATCGAACCCAAGTCATCATGCGTGCAAGCCTAGTATGCTACCCACTTCGCCAAAGTCACTACTTTGTCACAATTTTTAGTGAGTAGCATCGATATTATGAGAGCTAATTCATCATATTTTATCTCCATCCAACCATGATTGTCCAAAATCAATCTCGTAATGCCGCCACAGGTCATTGCCCAATTCTGCAACTACTAAAATTTTCCTCGCGAGGGTACTGGGGTCGTCATGAAGATCAGTTAGGTAAAATACATAGAAGGCCATGCCTCAGGAATATAGTAGGGTTAGGGATAATACATGGAAGGCAATGCCTCGGGTTTATAGTAGGGCTAGGTAAATATATGTATAGGCCATGCCTTGGGTTTAACATAGGGTTAGGAAAAATACATAGAAGGCCATGCCTCAGGTCTACATCAATGATTCCTAGGTGTTTCGATTATAATTTTTATGCTAGGTCTAAACTATGTAGGTATATAATCAGGTAAAAATGCAAGCGACGCGACGGGAGACAATTTGGTAATGATAAAACCATGAGCGGGAGAGAACTCGGTGGTGACGTCCCTTATCAATACCTCACGAGGTATGAGTGTACTCCGGACATAATGGACAGAAAAAAAAAACTTCCCTGAAGGGGATCGAACCCAAGTCATCATGCGTGCAAGCCTAGTATGCTACCCACTTCGCCAAAGTCACTAAGCAAAAATTGAAAATATAGAGCTAAAAAATTTCGTCCCCGTCAGGATTCGAACCCATGCTGGCTGGGTGGCAGGTCGAGCATGCTACCAATACACAAAGTTGTCTTCTAAAGAAACGGACGGGAAATGAACTAAATTAATACTTGGAAACTTAACACGTATGAGACGGCGTGCCCACCGGTGGGTCACGTTTTTTTTTCAATTTCCCTTGTAACCTGACCCACCGGTGGGCACAGATAATGCAATTTTTAATATATTTTTGTACTCGCCCGTCCCAATTTTTTTTGTTGTTGTCATATTTGGAACACATACCCTAATTTGAAGCCGTCCCAGGGTACAAACTATAGAAAATAGGACCCGTCTCATACGTGTTAAACATTAAAATTTTGCAGTGAGAGAGCGAGGTCATCTCGAAAAATACATACTGGCCAAGATCTGACCACTAAGCTAAGGATTCGAAGGTACCTACCCGCTAAAGAAAATGAAAAGGCCACCAGGTGCCACCCAGTGGACCGGATGAAGGAATAAAATCAATAAATTTGGTATCTGCTCATCAAGATCTTTCATTTGATACCACTTAAGATTAGTATTATCCTTCAATTCCCGATTTGGGCTCCCAAAACCCGAGGCCGCCCAAATGGGCCGCCCGCTTATAATTTAGAAATTTTTTTTGGTCCGGGCTCATCTCCATTATATCTTGATCACTTTAGACACCTCACTTAATCTTCAGTGCCAAGTTAAAGACACGAAGTCGGGTCTCAAAGGATCCGTATGAAAAAAAACAGAAAAAAAAAAAAATTATGAATCTTTTCATGTCTTTCACGATTGTTGGGGGGTCTCGAAAATAGGGTTTCCGTTGGCCTAGGAAGTCAAACAAAGAGTCAAATCAACTTATTTTTCAACGTAGAGCCCATTTCTGAAATAAAAATCGCAATTTTTGAAATTCCTGTTGCACTTTTCGCTGGCTGAAAGTACATGAAATGCATGGGAACTATGTTTTCCGTAACCTTACACTCTGCCGGGCTGTCTCTTTCTTTGTATAGGCGTTCTTCACACCTCGGCCGAGGTGTTTGATTTTCAAAAATAATAGTGTCCCCTAAAAATATAACTTTCCCGCGACTCGAACTGATGGGTGCGCTCATTCCACATCGCAGTTTATTATATGTTATTAAATCGCCCAATTCACGGTTTTTACTTATGGTCAGACTAGGGGGCTGTCGCCTGCTTTGCGGGCCGAGGCATGGCCGTAGTGTATTGAGGCATGACCGTAGTGTATAGAGGCATGGCCGTAGTGTATTGAGGCATGACCGTAGTTTATTGAGGCATGACCGTAGTGTATTGAAGCATGACCGTACTGTATTGAGACGTGAACGTATTGTATTGAGGCATGGCCGTAGTGTATTGAGGCATGAACGTAGTGTATTGAGGCATGGCCGTAATGTATTGAGTGACATGAACGTAGTGTATTGAGGCATGAACGTAGTGTATTGAGGCATGGCCGTAGTGTATTGAGGCATGAACGTAGTGTATTGAGGCATGGCCGTAGTGTATTGAGGCATGACCGTAGTGTTTTGAACCATGGCCTTAGTATATTGAGGCATGAACGTATTTTATATAAGAATCATCTTTTTATATGGAAATCTTTAAAATGTCTAACTAATAAAAGGTATAGAACCTTGAGTGTATAGTAGAGTTAGGTAAAATACATAGAAGGCCATGCCTCAGGAATATAGTAGGTTTAGGGATAATACATAGAAGGCAATGCCTCGGGTTCATAGTAGGGTTAGGTAAAATACATATAGAAAGCCTATTAGGTATTTCTATTATATAATTTATGCTAGGCCTAAACTATGTAGGTATAAACTCAGGTAAAAATGCAATCGACGGGAGAGAATTCGGTGTTGATAAAATCCTGAGCGGGAGTGAACTCGTGGTACCTACCTAACCAAATTTTTGGTCGGGAGATAACTCGATGACGTCCCTTATCAAGACCTCACGAGGTATGAGTGTACCCTGGACATACATGGACAGAGAAAAAAAAAACTGCCCTAATGGGGATCGAACCCAAGTCAGGCTGACTAGTACGCTACCCACTTAGCCAAGGGCACTACTTTGTCACAACATTTAGTGAGTAGCATCGACATTACGAGAGCTAATTCATCATATTTTACCTTCATTCAACCATGATTGTTAAAAAACAATTTCGTAATGCCGCACCACAGGTCATTGCCCAATTCTACAACTACTACAATTCTCCTCGCGAGGGTAATAGGGTCGTCATCAAGATCAAAAATAAAGAGCGGAAAAACAGAACAACGTTAAGCCCAAATTGAAAAAATAGAGCTAAAAGATTTCGTCCCCGCCAGGATTCGAACCCGCGCTGACTGGGTTTCATGTCGAGTATGCTACCAATAGACAAAGTTGTCTTCTAAAAACGAGGACAGAAAATGATCTAACTAAATTAATACTTGGAATGACCATTCAAATTCTAATTCTCGTGACGCTGGCTTTTCCCGGCCCCACTCAGGCTGGGTGAGGTCAATGTGAGTAGCAGGTTTGTGAGTTTCCTGCGAATGGAGGGTAAAACCCCCGTCGTGATATGACCATGGCAGTTGAAAGCGACGTTAAACCCCACTTAAAAAAAAAAATACTTGGAAACTTAAACATTAAAGTTTTGCAAAGAGAGAGCGAGGTCATCTTGAAAAATACATACTGGTCAAAATCTGACCACTGTGCTAAGGATTCGAAGGTACCTACTCGCCAAAGAGAATGAAAAGGCCACCAGGTGCCACCCAGTGGACCGGATGAAGGAATAAAACCATCAATAAATTAGGTATCTGCTCATCAAGATCTTTCATTTGATACCACTTAAGAATAGTTTTATCCTTCAATTCCCGATTTGGGCTCCCAAAACCCGAGGCCGCCCAAATGGGCCGCCCGATTATAATTTAGAATTTTTTTTGGTCTGGGCTCATCTTCATTATATCTTGATCACTATAGACAACTCACTTAATCTTCAATACCAAGTTAAGGACACTAAGTCGGGTCTCAAAGGATCCGTATGAAAAAAAAAAAAAAAAGAACAGAATTTTTTTTTTATGAATCTTTCATGTCTTTCACGATTGATGGGGGATCTCGAAAATAGGGTTCCCGTTGGCCTAGGAAGTCAAACAAAAAGTCAAATCAACTTATTTTTCAACGTAGAGTCCATTTCTGCAATAAAAATCACAATTTTTGAAATTCATGTTGCACTTTTCGCTGGCTGAAAGAACATGAAATGCATGGGAACTATGTTTTCCGTAACCTTACACTCTGCCGGTCTGTCTCTTTCTTTGTATAGGCGTTCTTCACACCTCGGCCGAGGTGTTTGATATCTTCAATATTCACGAATGGATCGAAGGCCATATACTTCTCTGCCTTTAGGAAGTTTTCCTAAAGGCATTCACAACCATTTTCATACCAGTCTATAAAAGTCTACCAAAACCTACCAAGTGGACTATTCTTACGATCTAAATTATCAATAAAACGTCCCAACTATATTATTACGAATAAACAATTTCTGTGTATGTATTTCACGACACTTCTTACCTTCCGTCACTTCCATATATTGTTTCATAGCACCCAAACCTATTTCAGACAATATTTATGTCTTTTATTTGTATGGGGCGCACTTAAACCTCAGCCAATGTGTTTGATAGAACAATGATTAGGTAGGTTTCAAATAAATATAACCAAATTGTGGTTATTTCTTGTGGTTATTTCAAAATGATGGGTTTAAAGGAACCATAAAAAAAGTCAGCCGTAAAATTTATTTCATTTAATACCTAAATGATAGAAATTTTACCTAGTTTCGGTCAAAAATGTTTCGACACAAGCTTGCGTCAGAGTATTGCAGGTATACCTCATATAGTATGGATCAAGTTCAAATCCCTAGGACTAGATCGATGTTATAACATTTATTTTTTGCATGCGTTATTGAGTAAGACGTATGCTAAATATTAGTGTCATACAGTAGGACTAGGAAATATACACGGCCATAAGGTTAGAAAAACACATACTTCGCAATGTCTCAGGTATGGAGCAGGACTATTAAAAACAGAATTAAGGCCACGTGTGTAAAGTACGAAGGGGAAATACATAGAAGGCCGTACCTCGGGTATCAAGTAGGGTAAGACGGTGGGTGCGGGTGTTTGAAACACCAAGGCATCAAACGTTAACATTTTAGGTGTCTCGGTATTTTTTATGAAAATAGGAATATAAACAAAAGTATAAAATTTCAAAATTGCCTCGTGTATACAATGTGAACCAATCACGAGGAACTAATGTGTCCATAATTGGTCGGGAATAGTCACCAGAACGTCAAGAGATGGTTGATATCGAAACCACCAATTTCCTTATTGTGAGAATGGACATTCTGCTGGCTATTCCCGACTCTATTATGCTGGGTATCCCTATCGTGATAATAATAATAATACTCTTTTGTGGAAGCTAATCACGGGTTAGCTAAAAAGCTAACCAGGCGAGGTTAATGCTCACAGCATTTTCTACCACCTAACCTCAGAACCTTATTATTATGTGGTCATAAAGTGAAATGAGGAAAAATTCATACACTGGGTGGGATTCGATCCAACGGATCCCTAAGCAACCTGGATTACTAGACCAGCGCGGTTAACCACTTGACTACTAGCGGACGATTGACAATTATTCACTTGTGGATAAGTCAAAAGTTCGTAATGGACATTATTAACTACTGTCTATTATAATGCAGTAAGTAAGGTCAGTGTAAACACCGCGTTTAAATTATGCAACTGGTTTTAATCCGAATTTCGGTTATTCTCAAGAAGAAATTCACAGTTCTTATCTAACATAGAAACAGCATATCCAAAACTTTGGTCCTTGAGACAAAGGACAAACGCGCCGGGGAATATTTCAGGCAACGGCTTAGTTTCGCTGTTCAGAGAGGTAATGTTGCCTCAGTGCTGAGCACACTGCCTCGGGAAGATGTCCTTGGTGAAGTTTTCTATATATTGTAAAAATATAACTACCAATAATTTTAATTAATAATAATAATAAAAAAAAAAAAAAAAAAAAAAAAAAAAAACATAGAAACTAGAAACCAGTTTGATTTTTAACTTCAAGGGTATCTGTGTTCTCATTACCTATTGCTAACAAAGGTCTACAAGATTATGATGTGTTGAAAATTCCGGTTTTGGTTCAATGGACTATAGTCCTTTCTGTTTTGTTCTAGTTATATTCCATTTAATTTCGGTTCTCCAAGTGGGTCACATACTCTGTAGACCTACATTAGGTGAAATTATTATATTTTTCTCTTTCTGGAAATTCGAAGTTGTGGAAATAGTATTTTTTTGTAGATGTGCAACATTTCTCATGCATGATTATGATGCTAAGACTTCTCGCACTTTAATAATGGGACTGGGTTCAGTAGATAGTGTACACTAAACTCATCTGGGATAATCAGAAATATCAGTACGAATAATAATTTTCACATTTAGTAGTGGTTTTACCCAGGCCATAATTAATGTGTTTCAGTATGTTAATATTGACTATAGCGAATTCCCGACTCTGCTAGGGCTGGGTGAGTACGATCGGGAGTGACAACTTTCATTCTCTGCCTAAGTAGGGTATCACAACGGAACACCCTATATCCTAGACCCAAGTGCGCGAACACAACGAAGCTCTAGGGTAGCCCCGGTACCCGGTACGACATAGAATAATAATCCTACCATGTTATTAAAATACTCGTATGTAAGCGGCCTCAGCGATGTATTGAAATTCGTCCATATCAAGTTGTAGGTACCACCAGACTATTTATTGCTAGTTGAAAGCTAGCAAACTTTTCAACCCCAAACCAAAGGGTTGTAGGTTTGATTCCTACTGTGGCAGCATATTGTATTTAATTTGATTATGCTTTTGGATAATTATTCTTTATTATCTTATGTACAACAGACCATACTTAAGCCTAAAGCCGTATGCAACCCAGTTCAAAGGTGGAAAAGTGTCAGCCCGCCGAGACGAACACTTTTGATTCCAGGATTATTTTTTTTGTATCTCCTAACGAAAGACCCCATCTACCTGGCGCCGCTTTCGGGCGGTATACGCGCCGAAGGGAGCAAGATAGAAATAAACCAATGTTGGCAAATTACTTTAAATTATTTGTAGAATACGAATCAAATGTTAATTTTAAAATTCGAACATAATTTTCGGCAACGGCACCCCCACCCTCCCGGTGGTGCCGTTCAAAGGTAAAAAAAAGTGTAAGCCCGCCGAGACAAACACTTTTGATTCCCGGTAAAGTTTTGTAACTCCTACCGTAAGGCCGAAACTGCCTGGCGCCGCTTTCGGGCGGAACACCCGCTAAACGAAGCTATATGAAACACCAATAATTGTGTAGAGGGTTGTGAGTTGGACGACAGTTGGAATAAAATGATGACTATGTCCAGCCACGTTTTAAATGTTTAGATATAGATTTTATATTTCGATTTTTTGATTTTAATATCATATTAATTATTAAGTTGGGTTTGGGTAGTCATTACAGTGTAAAAAGATGTAAAAGTGAGAAGTTCTATACATTTTTAAACAAACATGAAAAATAGTACAGCATTTAATATAGCACGGCGCACGCTACAGTTGGAGGAGTCTTTTAAATTTTTCGTAGAATACGAATCGAAAATCAATTTTAAATTTCGAACACATTTTTTCGGCCAACTTTGATCGCCGCCCCTGAGCGGGCCCGCCTGGCGGTGCCTTTCAGAGGTAGAAAGAAATCAGCCTAGCGAGCGCTACATGATTGATTCTCGAGTCGAAATAAGTATCTTGCAAGATCAAAGGTACACCCTAGTAGCACCGGTTCTCGTTCTGTAACCGAAGTTAAGCAACATCCAGCGAGATAAGGAGTTGGATTGGTGACCATTCAAATTCGAATTCTCGTGATGCTGGCTATTCCCGGCCTCACTCAGGCTGGTTGAGGTTATTTTGAGTATCTGGTTTGTGAGTTTCCTGCAAATGGAGGGTAAAAATCCCATCCTGATATAACCATACAGTTGATGTAAACTCTAGTCTAGTTATAGAAAATAAACACGGCTTAATGATTCATTCTAAACATGAATACCTACTCATATAATATAACATGGCATCTCTACGATTATGCAACATGCAATGACCTTTTCACTCTTTGTACTAAAAAGACACTGATTCCATACTGTCCGCTGTTAGTACATTTTTTAAAGTACATTTTTAGAAAATGCTTAATTTCGTTGGAAAATAATTGAAAAAAAAAATTGAAAAATATATTTTTTTAAATGAAAACAGTCAACGTCTTCATTTATGTAAAAAGAAATACCAAACTATTAAAAAAAATCGGGTCTCTGTAGCTGCGTGAAATTCCGGTCCCTGTAATTATATGGTGTGCATGTATAGGTGTGTGTGTGTGTGTGTGTGTGTGTGTGTGCGTGTGTGTAAGACACGAGATGATCCAGGATCGACAGAGTGTTTTATTCAACCGAAACCATCTATTGAAAACGTAAGGAATTTTTAATTGTTGTTGCGATGATGTACAAACATGTCAAAGGCAGCTGCATCTGTCGTTCTAATATTGGTTCCGCATAGAGTAGCCTAGAAATACAAAAAATATTGCTCCTAACACACAACAGAGGATATTTTACACTTTGAAATGAACGGTTATTGACTCTATATTATGGTTGGGTAAATTTACTTTTTTATGTTTTAAAATAAAAAAGAAACCCTCCAAAAATTGATTTTTATTATCCGTGAAAACACAAGGGATGGTCGTTAAATGTTTTCTGAATATTTTGTAAATCTATTATTAGAAACCGAGAGAAACATTGAATTATGTCATAATCGATGCTGAGTATTTGCACATAGTTTCTTTTTTATTATAACTTGTTTTTTAGTGTTAGAGTTATTTGGAGACACTTGGAGTAGAGAAAAGGAAAAGGGTCTGGTGGAGACATACGCTTAGTTAAAAAGTACTATAAATATAAAATTAATACCTACAATGATCATTTAAATATAAATTCTATCATAATAACTCGACATGATGTTAATTCGTTAATTTAGTTTAGTCGACCAAACTTGTATGTATTTTTTTTGTTTCAAACGTTTAAAAGTCAAGAGGATCCGAAAAAGAAATTTCACAGAATGACTATCGTGAAATATCAAACCAGCATCGAAGAGAGCCATTTTTAATGTACAATCCTTTCAATAATGTAATAAACGATCTCTATACTTCAATTGGGAAGTAATTTATCTTCTCTCAGTTTAGACTTTCTGAGGAGAGAAATTCATTCACCAAAAGCAATAAAAGGAACCGCTACATTGCAAACAAAAATGCAAATAGTTTGCCAAAAAATATTAAAATTCCAAGCTGTAAGTTGGAGAAACATTCTTTATTTGAAATCAACACTCATAGTATCAAATATCATTTCCGATGGAACTGATATCAGCCTGATTGATATTCGTTATCCTCGCCACGTTACAGATATTGCCATACCTACAATAGTGACGAAAGTTCCAATTCACACACAGGGACTGTAGTCATAAAACTAATGTTATGTAGATACTCTGTCTTCATGGTAGGTACTTCCTAGGTTGTCTAAGCTGTAAAAACTTCCTAACATCATTCTTCGTTCCGCTGTGGAAGTTTTAGACTAAATCTATACATATAAGTATAATATAGTTGTGGTAAATATGTATTATGTACACTATTGAAAATATTATTAATCGTACAATATTGCAGCTCCAATAGGCCAACTTTGTCAAGACGAGTCTAGTTGCTCTGTTTTGTATAGTTTGGCAATGAAGTCGAAGGATTTATGAATGGTAAGTTGATAGGAACTAGGATGCTGGATAGTAACTGGTCATCATTAATTTACGTTATGTCTATACATAAAATATCACCTAACTAAACAATGAAATTACGTGTTAAGAAAACAATGGTATTTGTGGGTTGCGCAGCACACAACACTCTGTTCTACATGCCACTACTTAAGATTTGTTTTGTGAAAAAATTCAGGAGAGTATTTTTATTTCATCTTGTTCCAACCCTAAGAAGTTTATTTATTTCACCACAGAAATAAATCAGAAAAGTAAAGAGAGAGGAAATATAAACAAAACAAAAGTCCCCCCTCCTCCTCTCTCTCTTATCAGGAAAGGGACCCAGATGTGTAGTAGGTATTTGAATGAATTCTTAAAGGAATAGGCACAAGCGTCCAACGCTAACCCAACAACCCTTTCCCGTCAACGCCAACCTATAAAAGCCCATCATAACAGTATTACGAGGTGTGTGAGAAAGTATAAGAGATATGCAGGTGTTTATCTTGTGGACTGAACATATTGCTTGTAGACTGTGCTTCAAGCTCGGTCTGCTGAGACCTGAGACAGACGATTTCATCCCCCGCCATCCGATCTCACGTCTGATAAAGCTTTCTGTAGCTATTTCGTAAAGTACAACTTTCACTATGAGCTGCACACTGTTCACATAAGTTATCTGAAAAACTTGAAAAAAGGGTAGCTCAAGTATTGAAAGGTCTTCCTTGTTAACTGGATCGCCGAGGCAACACCTCGTTTTGACTGCTCTCAAGTGCTTTTGCTTTCGGTTTCGGAAAGGTAAACACAAGCAGAGACGCAGTAAATTATATCATTGTGAAGCGGTATTGACACTTTCCTCAAACGAAGGCAATTTTCCAGGGTAAAAAAACCTTCAACGTTTATTTTATCCCCTTTTGAAATGAGATTTAAATTGAATATTTTTGAATTATCAAAGGAAATAAAAGTGAGAGAAAAATGTCTTGAAAAGATTTTGTAAGATGAGTTTGTTGAATGGGGTTGCCAACAGGGTAAAAAGTAATTTTTCTTTGGCTGACGTACCAGGCAAATCAAAACAATGTGCAGGATAACGGGTTTCAGGAGAAGATGGTTTCTAAAATTTAAGTTGGTGAAGTAACTTTTAAGCAATTGCTGGGGTAATGCCAGCGTTGAATGCACCAGTTGTCGTAGGATCACCGAAGAACAACGACCAGCGAGGTTAACCCAGGCTGAATGAGGTTAATGTGGGTAGCAGGTTTGAGAATTTTAACACCCCCGTCGTGGTATGACCATGCAGTTGAAAGCGACGTTCAACCCAAATTACAACAAACAAACAAAAAAACCCTAGCAATTGTTCAATTCACATAACAGAGGTAGGTTCAAGTGGGGCACGGTACGAACAGTTGTATAATTTATTATACATTGTCAATCGTTGGCAAGATATTTGTCTTAGTTTGCCTCTGATTGCATCAAGGTGAAAAGAACTCTGTTTTATGGGGTTAATGAAAATATACTAAGCATTAAGAACGGTGAGAATAATAATCTTCATGAACTAAACACAAACCAAATGATAACCTCACTCATATGAGAATAAGAACCCAAAACAACCGCTACACTGAACATTCTAATCAATACATACTTTAGAAGACTTGTTTAGTCTAATGATATATGATCGATGCAGCAGCTTTATCTCTTTCAATCAGCCAAAAGTTGAAATTGCCAACTCTACACGCTTGCAAACAGCTCCTGGAGAACGTATTACTTAGCGTAATTGCCACAGTCATGTGGAGTAACATGATATTTATGTAGGTTTGTTCAGTTGTTGCATCAGGTGTAATTAGTGGTAATGAGCTGCAATGGGTGTGTGCCGTGCTGGTCTTGTTGATACATCAATGCGAGCACACATGCGAACAGCACACGATGCAGGTTTCTCAGACATGCAAGCATGGCCTGGTGTCCGTGTTCTTACAAGCCATGCCTCGGTTGATATTCTTATTTTCATTGTTCTACTTTGCGTACATGGAAAAATACAAATACACTCAAACCTTGGTAACATAAAATGAAAGATGTCTAATAATTAATGTTAATAGGTCAAGTTATATCTTGTTCGAAAGGTCTCATTAAAAGGAGTTAACATCAACAAAATTTATCCTTCTGAAACTTACGATTAACGAGTTTCAGGACAGAACATAGGGATATATTACTCCTTTTATTGAGACCTTTCGAACAAGATGTAACTTCATATGTTTTTCAATTCAAACTTTGCCTGGCTGGTCATCCGGCTGGCTGACGAAACCGACCAGAACCTAACTTCAACAGAAAAGGTCGAGTTCATCCTTCTGGAACTCACGGTCAACCAGTAGGTCAGAACATAGGGATATTAAAAAGGACGGACGAACCTGTACCTATCTCGAGAACGGTATGTCGTAGCTCACTGAAATTTGTTGCAATAAACTTTTCTTATGATACCTTCAAAACAATATGCCACATGACATTTAAGATTTTAAAGTTGGTCCGTGCGTAGTCTGACTGGGGCAGTGTAGGCAATTTTTTTTTTTTGCTGAAACTTACTACACCCCAAAAATGAAGGAATACGTGATTTTGAGTTTTTCTACATTTTCAGCCGTTCTTGAGATACGGGGGTTGGGGTGGGACTTTATGGCCACCCTGTATATACTTGGTAACAAAATCATTTAAACGATTTCTTCGTAAGTACAAGGTACAACTAATTTCACTTTGCATAAAACATCGATTACAACCAATAAGACTTTATTACTAAAAAGTAATCTCCACTCTATTACAAATATAAGCTAAGTGAACTTGACCTTAAACACAAGATATTAATTAGCTTTGATAAAAAGTAATCTCAATTCAAGCACATACAAGAACATGGAAAATAGCATTTCCTATAGTAAAAAATAACAATTTTATAATACATTCGCAATAATATTAAGTTACATGTTCTATATAGATTTTTTTTTTAAATAATAATATCGCCTCATTTATACTATCCGGATAGGACTAATATGTTCCACTATACTATCAGCAGCAAGCAAGATGTAGTGGTCAGATTCCAAATGGGAGAATCTCATGTCCCGGCTGGTTTTCAAACCGGCGAGCAAGAGTTTTGCCAACATTTCAAATGATAGGGACTCGAACTCCTGAACTCCAGCCTACAATACCCTACCTTGTCAATAGCAAGTTACTGCTTTAGGAAGAAAACGAGTTGTAGAAGAAGAAACTGTAGAACGTGAGGAAAATTTAAGCCCTGGGTGTAGGGGTAGGTATATTTGAGCTGAAGAGAACGAAGAAGACTTGAAGAAAATGGAGGTGAACCCAGAGGAGAAGGCAGGGAGGCGTTTAACACAATAGGAAGGTAATTGACAGCAGTTAGCAATTTGTCTCCTCTTCACCCCCCTTGGTGGAGTATTGATCCACCCGTTAGAGAGAGCCTAATGATGTCTGGTTGAATTGAAACGATTTCAATTAAGAGTCCCACGCCTGCAGGAAGATTTCTCCCCTAGACTTGTCGACCAGGCCAAGACGGAGTTTATTTATTTATTTACACTTTATTTTTTATACAATACATACAACAATAAATTATTAACAAAGATAAAAAATTAACAATAGGTATTTACAAAAAAAGATATAGAAAAAAAAATAATAATAAATTTAAATGTACAATGTATTGTAATCCGGGGCGAAGTTAATGAGTTTCTGCCTAACCCAACAAGAACAAGAGGCTATACTCCCGGGCTGGAAACAGCGCTATGACAGAAGATAAACATTTTGATGTTAATATTTTGAGAACATGAATGAGAACAAGGTCAGTCAGGGAAAGGAAAATATCATCAGGTCCATGGATATAAAAATCACTTGAAAGGGGAATCATGGAAAAATATTCCAAGAAGGTACGAAGAGGCCGCAATAATATTAAAGTAAATATTATAATAATTTATGAGAATATTTTTAATATTGTCGGAAATACGAGGAGCGGTAGTCAATGGGAAAGGAAAGGCATTTGAGTTCCCCCCCCCTACCTGAAGACTAACTTTCTCCAGCTTAATACCTGGAATGTTAACAAGTTCATATTCCCCAGGAAACTTTAACTTTCCAAATTAAGTTTATTCTCTCTATGAATCAGCAGGATGTTCAGGGTGGTTTAAAATGTTCCCAATAGTACCTACCTAATATCATTTCATTATTATATCTTGTGCCTCTTTGGTTTAATTTTTTTACAATCCGTTTAAAGTAAATTTGCCTCTGAAGAAAAATACTCAGTGGATGTGTAATTTTTCATTAAACATTTACTTCTTACTATCATACGATCGATAAAATATGGAAAAAATAACTAAATACATTTATAAACATGAGAAACTTACTAATTAATGGGGAAGAAATTTCAAAAGGTGAGTAGAATACCCTGTTTTACCTCAAGAAGGGATAGACGTTATCATTAAGAGTTCCCTCATTTCAGTACTTGAATAAACAGGTAGGGGAACTTTAACATCTCATTAATGCAATTTAGTTACTCTAATGCTAATCCAATGGATGAATGCAACTTTTTTCTTAGTTGTTGTGACTATGAAAATATTTGCGAGAATATTTTCCTATTGTATAAAATGTGAGACAAAATTAAAGAAAAATCGTGTGTCAGCATATCTCAACATAAAAAACAAAAAACGAACGGATTTAGCTGAAGAGATGTAAAATATTTGTGAGATATGGTAAGTGGCTTTTGGTGAAGCAGACAAGAGAATTCGGGGTGTGAAACTACTAGTAAAAAATAAATTAGTAATCTTCCTATTAGAAAGACATGCAGCAAATCCTAAATTAAACCAAATTCTCCGGTGGTACTTGAGCCTGCTCATTTTTAAAAGGGCCTCTTCCTCCTCACTGGGTATAATTTTCATGAAAATACACTTCACAATCTCCTAGCTTTGAATTATTTCAAAGCTAGGAGATTGTGAAGTGGTAAGACTTTCTCTGTCAATATTGAAGGTGGCAAACAAGTTATTGTTTATTATACATAATTATCTAATATATAATAATAGAATTTATATGTTAGCATGCAGAAAATGTTTGTCAATCTAAAATTAAAGTAAAAGTTATCATTTCTGTTCATCACTTTCGTGATGTCACAACTACTCAAACTGGCTTTACTAAATCTTTGCTGAACTATGGACTTGAACCACCGACTACCACGTTACAAGTCCTGAATCAAGCTATTGAAGTCGATATGTTAGTCCAATCTAATCAAATGTCTTACTTTATTAATTACAAATTCCGTATACGAGATATTATTTGATTCAATAAGATGAGAGATTCTGCTATACCTAATTGGTTTAATGACCTTAAAAAATATTTCAGGAGAAACTAACAGCATCCCCTTAGTTCAGGATCTCACTGAAGAGTGAGGAGACGGCAGGTTCAGTTCAGGAGATATTATATATCCTTGTCCAGGCAAATGGATTGGACATAATCCCTTCCACTCCCGCTGACCCTTACCGATTAGTCTCCCTGGCAACATCATGTTCATTACTCGGGAAGTTTTTAATCTGGTGGTGGTCGCTTGCCCTGCTTTTCAGTTTCCCGTTACTCAGTTCTTGTTTGAGGTTTTCTGACATTTTGTTAGCCATTCCTCTGGCCTCTCCAATATGTCACTTACACAGTCCTGTTTGTATCGAATACGTCTTTCTTGTTCACTTAAGTAGGGTGTTCAGTGCAGCCAGATAAGTATATTATATACGTAGTCAGAGTTGAGTAAACCTTACCCTTCTACATAGTACTTATGAT
This sequence comes from Bactericera cockerelli, assembly GCA_024516035.1. Taxonomy (NCBI): domain Eukaryota; kingdom Metazoa; phylum Arthropoda; class Insecta; order Hemiptera; family Triozidae; genus Bactericera; species Bactericera cockerelli. Next base: position 28,360 of record JAMCCL010000222.1, read on the forward strand.
GCATAGTAAAAGGATAAATACTTCCAATTTTTAATATTAGACATTAATCTGAAGTAAAAGTCAACTCTAACTAAAAAAGGGAAATTTAAATGCAGTTAGGTATGACCAACTTGGCACATTACAGCCCATTCAGAAAGTACTCAGCAAGGGATTAGAGCATGAAGAGTGACTACTATTGAAATTGAGAATATGTCCTCTCATAGTTCGTATTGAATTACATATACATATACATAATGAGATCATACCAGTCATATTCCAAATTGCCTAATTTGGCTATTTTAAAGATACGTTGATTATTTATGAATGATTATGGATCCAAAGTACAGAGGTGGAAGATATACGAGTATTTCATACTATGGATTTCTGCTAATCTCGTGAAAAAACATTTGTGAAGCGGAAGAAAAAAATTCTCTATTTTTTGTCTGCCACAATGACTTTTCTCTTCTATACCAGCCCGGGTATTAAATCAATCCCGCTCCTATATCTCAACCTCCTCCCCTACAGCGAGATACACAATACTTGGCGGCAAGTTTGTCACTGCTACAAAACTTTCCGAAATCTCTCAAATTCAAGAATATTCTTTGGCACTTTTTAGCAGGCCTAGGGGGAAAATCGAGAAAAGTTTTCTATCGAATTTACTCTGAGTGGATTTAGAAGAGAAAAACAATTTAACAAGTTTTAAATCATACGTATGAGCCATGGGAGAAACAATTGCTTGTCTATTATTACAGAAGTATTGAGTAGTAGCACAAGCAGAGGGTGGAGATGAGGAGAAGCTATCCATTTCATCCCGAGTAACAATGCCACTTAGGACATGTTCGGGGAGCTCATGATTGCGATGTTTTTTACATGGACATAAAAATAACATTCACAGGCGAAATAATATGTTTTCGCGTAGTTAAAATAATGACGTGCACTACACCGTCTTATAAAGAACAAAACTTTTTTTGAGATCTCACTAAATATTCTTTCTATCTACTACTTCTTCCAGAAACACTAACACGGTCTGTGAATTCGTGTCTATGTTCGTCTGAAGATCGGTAATCTTCATTCATATCAGCAATTTGGAAATGGATGACCCCGAATTATTATCACTCATGTGGCACGATAGTTATTAATGCATGTACCTACGGACGGTGGGTACAACCACTGCCAATACTTTTGACAGACTCTAGGAGGAAGCTATTGGTCACCACCAGGCACCTAACCAAAACAGTCGAGGGAGCAATGGAGGGTTCCCCAGACACAAACAATATTGTTTCTCCAAGTTGGAGTGGAAACGCACTGTACTTGAAATTCAAAAGCCCTTTGCCAGGGATGATGGATGCAGGAGACAGGAGGGACAAGTGTACAAACAATGCCAGGGAAATGAAAGTCGAGGAATACACGACTTTCATTTTAATGAGGTGACAAAATTTATTCAGCAATTTATTTTCCCGGTAGCTTTCCTTCAACGGTATGTATGCAGGTCCTTTGTTCACTGGTTGAAAAAAATTTGGCAGCGGATTCACTGGAATGATACTGGTGTCATCATTACCGACGGGGAGATAGGGGTGCCTGTCGGAGCAATGAACCCCACTGTACAACTGTACCCGTCATAACCAATTCAGCAGGTACTGCATAATTAACGGACTATCAACGGCAGTGGTACATTCACTAGGATATATTTATTTAAGTATATAAAATGTTAAAATAATAAGTACTTCACTCACATACATGCACGGACATCATGAAGCTCAAGTACCGACCCCTCGCATAGAATGTGAACACAATCACACATACCTGGAACAAAAGAAATATTCAAATTAATATACATTTTATTTTTTTTCATTAATTTAACAATGTTTGGAAAAAAGCAATGTTATCATTTATTAAGGATCTATGGGTAGTGCATGGTAATGTAAAAAACACAAGGGAATATGGAAAAATAGTAGTTACTACGGTTCCAAGACTTTTTGGAGAAACGGAAATACGTAAAGCTTTTAGTTTATTTGAGTAAAGATACCCCCCCATTATGGGGGGTTGGGGAATCAGCCCTGATAGGGGGGATAACAATTAAACATTTTATTTATTGGAAAAAAATTCAAGTAGAAGTTAGAGAAAGTTGGGGAAAATAGAGGGCCCGGCCATGTTATAAATAAGTAATGAAAAGACTGCGAATGGTTATATGGAAGTGAGCTGAAAAAACAGTCAGCCCCCAAATGATTCCCTAATTGTTTATTTTTTTGAGAAAATTTTCATAAAAGTTAAATATTTTGAAGATTTATTTCTTTTTGATGTACAATGTACAAAGGGGTTAATATATTAGGGTTGAAATTTTAACTGGGTTAACCGGGGATACTTTAAGTTAAGTTGGGTTTTGGGGGGTTTTAATAAAAGTTAGAGTAAGGTTTAAAAATTATGGGGAAGAATTGTATAAAAACTTGGCCATAAGAGTATATTTACCCCACACTCACGTGTTAATATGTGTAAAATGTTTTGGGGTAAGAGTAAGAAAGGGGTACAGTTCGAGTTTGAGCCCATTAAAGGCAAAAAAAATTGTCAGCGTTCAAAATTTGAAATATGAAATACAGAACGCCTGTAAAAGCAAGCTCTAGAGATATTGAAGCTGTAAGCTGAAAAATCAAACAGATAGTGGAAGAAAATGTCAAGTGAGAAAAGTGCTTTAATTTAGAACCTTGCATTAAAGTTTCCGTTTTAATATGACGGAGCTGAAGAGAAGTGGAAAGTAACTGTATAATTTATGTATGTAATAATAAGGGGGTTCTATGTCGCAAAATAAATGGTTGGGGTAAGCTAATTGTCCTTTCCCCAATATAAAATACTTGTATGTATAAAAAAAGGAATTAATTTTTGGTTGGTAAGTAAATGAGAACACACTTGTTTGAGTAGTCAATTTTGACGCTAATGAGGTTCAAAAGCCCCGGCTTTATCATCTGAAGATCTTGAATCGTAGACCATGACTTTTTAATGTATAGTGTATAATACAGGGTGCCCAAGTTTTATTTTTAGAAAATTTCAGAATAACTCGGGGAGGATTCTAACACTAAAATTATCTTAGGAAATATTTCGAAAATGAAAAAAAAACTAACCAACAATTAAATATTTGAAATTTTTTTCCCTAAAAAAATAAATTCCCATTGTTGAAAGAAGTGAAAATGTTTCTCTGTCTTGTTTTTGATTATTGAGTAAATACCCAAGGAAATACCTAGTACCTATCATTTTGTACCTATGTGCATTCAAAAGTGAGTTTTTTTTTATTATATCTCCGTTGACGGCATTTTTCGAAAAATCTGGTATTTTTTTAGTCTTGAATTCAAAAAAAATGATTCTGAAATTTTCCAAAAAAAAAAGTTTGGAAATTGTATAGTAAGTCAGAGATAAAGTATGCTCCCCATTTATTAAAAGTCGCATGGGAGAAAGCTTTTTATTAAGTATGTAGTGAAGATATGTGGAAGAAATGTCCATTAATTACCCAATCAAATTGAATAACCTTTCTTTAGAAAAAGAAAAATTGAATATTTTCTTGTATCGTTTTAATGTAATTAAATAAAAAGATTTGGAAAATTTAAGGGGAAAGAATTGACGAAAAAATAAAATCAATATGGGACTTACGGAAGGTATATCGTTTTCAAATTATTTCCCCAAAGAAACCCCCACCCCGGTTAAATTAAGCCTTACGAAGACTTTTTTTTTGACCATTTGAACAGTAATGTTTTCAATATTAAAAACGTTATTATTGCCAACATGAAACATTTTTTTAAATTACATTAATAAGGCTCTTAATATCGATGTTTTCAAATTTGTGCCGGGCCCGAGATGCAAAACTGATAGAATATGTAGGCAGGTTGTATCGTCTTGTCACCTTCACTAAAAAGTGGATAATTATTGGTGAATGGGTAAACCATTACCATTCCTTACTCAATGGTTAAATTGTTAAAAGCAAGGTCCACTGCTATTTTAGTATATAACTGCAAAATGAATGAGAGAGTGGTCATCGTCAAGTAAGGGTAAACCCTTTTTAACAACGTTCTTGGTTGATATACTTTTAAAAACTATGTCAGTGTTTAAATAGGGCTTCGTATATTAAAATAAAGGTTGAAATAATTTTTTAGGGTGAAAAACTTTCAGCGTAACAGAAAATGTTAATTTATTCCGTCAAATGCACGGGAAAACAGTAAATCTAATTTCCTAGACGATGCAGCACCAGAGCTTGGGGATTGGGGGGACCGAGGTTCTAACCATTAGAACCACTCATTTTAAATCTGGGAATTAATGTGCTCAATGGAGATCACAATGTTCAGGAGGGTTAGAAACCAGGTCCCAATGGGACAAGCAAAAAAAGGAGAACGAACAGGCTAATGTGTGTTCTCATGGATTTTCTTATTATTCCCGTTTTCTTGTGAACGTCACCCCAATGTTCGAGGGAACCGTCGAACCGAGATTTTGAAATTTCCTGGCCACTTAAGTATACAAAGTGTGACTTTCCTCAAATTCCGTTTCCGACAGGCAATTTTAGGCCGTATTCAAAAAAGAAATGCTTTTCCTTCCGAAATCCAAAGGAGTTGCTTCGTATTAAAATAGTTTTGAAAGCAATAAAGTGTTTTTTCTTTTATCAAAAATCAAAAGCTTTTCCTTCTATGGAAGTTAAAGATACATGTTCATCACATATGTAGCTAAAAAAAAGCTTGCAAACATTTGCTTTGCTCACGAGTACTACCATATAAAACTAATTTGAACAGAATCAGTTAAGAAGTTTTGGAGATACAAGTGATCTTTGATTCAGTAAAAAAAATCTTAAAAATTGCCAAGTGTATACAGTGTGAAACCAATCACGTAAACCCTGCTATTCCAAATGTAACCCTCAATGTAAGTGATCACTTGAGACATAGATGATGATGTGAAATCTCCTCCACTCGTATAGTTTATGAGGAGGACGCCGAAGTTTTGAAAAGTTAAAGTCAACGGGGGAATTTGGAATATGCAGGTTTCAAGAGTTCTTTCTTTTCAGGAAGAGAAGCAATATATCAAACGGTAAAAATATATAAAAGTAACAAAGCTTGGTTCAGTCCTGATGATGACTCGTAAGGCTAAAGTGATTTATTGAAGCTAGCAAAATCCCAGCCCTGAATTTTGTATCCGAAGTATCCTGACACCCTTCTGAATGTGAATGTTGATCGCACCCTTCTTTAGAATAGATACAGAGAGAGGGAAATACATTACCAGCACTTGCACTGTGGTTTAATGGTGAATTGACCCCCCCCCCCCCCTTACTCACCCAGCCTTTCTTATTATTTTGACTGTTTCTACTTTTATCTACCTCTGAAATCTTAATGAATAATGACTTAACATTTTTCTCTTATAATTGAATAGAAGATATCAGGGTTAGACTGCAGGGCTATAACTTAAGGATGCGTCCACTTCTTTTTGATCCTCTTCATAAATCTTCAATCGGCAGCTTGCCACTCCAGATTCCAGCGGTAATATGGAGTGTTTCAAGAGATTCTACTGAAGAACAAAGATAGTAAACGAATAAGGAGCTAAGTTCCGATAAGATTGGATGAAGTGAAGAGATTAGTTTTGCTGAACAGATAAACCGTGAAAGAAAAACGTTTAGAAGAGAAAATAAAAAGTCAGACTTTCTGAGTGCAAAACAACAAGTATTGCAAGTACAGTGGAAAAAACAAAAAACTCAATGAAGAATTTCAAAGGAATTAATTTGTAAACTTCCTGGTTATTTCCGAAAGTTGAGGGTCGAGCTACATCAAAAGATGTTAAAAATTCCTCAAGAAAAACAAGTCAGTATTGTTGTTTCACTCGGAATTCCAATCTGTGGGGAGTAACATATTAGAAATTAAGGATGAAATTAATAACTCTATCTCAGATCCCAAGGATACGATGGAAAATCTCTTGTTTGCTTGTGCACACGCAATCATTTCCCCCACTCCTCAATATTTCAAAGTCAAAAACAATTTCTTTTCTCTCTTATTTTTCTGGGGAAAACAAAAGAGAAAATAACACATTCTCGAAATAGGGTTTAAATTTAAGAACAGACAAAACTACAAAAGTGAGAAATAATGAGAAAAGGTACGGGGGACAGGCAGAGGGAGATAGAAAGCAATTTGAAAACACATATGTGGAGAAGAAAAACTGTGGATGGTGTGAAATCTATCTCTTTTCATGAGAGATCTCACTTTTTGCAATCAAGTCTTAATTTACACGATATCTATAAACAATTGGTAATTCCCGTCTACTTTTGTTCCAGAACAATTTTTCATGAAACTAACAAAATACCAATTTCAAACTAGTTTCAAACAGATATCATAATAGTAACTGTTCTGATTTCTCAATTCTCAATGATTGAAAAAAACAGGGACAGTTCACAGTGATAAAAACCTCTTCAAATCATGAAAGTGTGCAAGAATAAATTGAAAATCCCCAGTGGTGGTAAGTTCATGTTCTCAACTGTCTGTGTGCTGAAACTCTTTCTCTACAACACATTATATCCTGGCTACTCCACTCTCCTAGTTAGATCTCCCTCACTGCTCCTCCTGAGTCCAGCTCTGATGGACGATGTGGTAAGCGCTCAATCCCTTAATGTTAAAGATATCAAGCTATAGAGACTAATTTGATCACCAAATGAATTGGCAACATATCTAATAAAGCATGTATCGGGAAATGAATCCATGAAACAAGTTTTTTGTGGTTACCAAGTGAAAAGTGTTTACTCTCAAAGGAGTGAACATGAAGGATGAAGGCACTTAAATGGATGGATACCAAATTTCCAAACCAAGCAGCTGCATGCACAAGAATCTCTCACCAAGAACATTTTTTTCTTCAAATTTCTCAAACGTAGATAAAATAAATCAAATAGATAATAATTATGTGTATTCGATTCCTAATGTCAATTGTTGAACATTTTCGTTCAACGTCATTCTATTAAATGGTATACCTTTAAATTAAGCATTTTTTCTTATATGTTTGAGAAAGGAAAATATATTAAGTTCATTAGGTGAATTTCTATTTTTCTTCTCCAGCATGAAGACACCTGTACAGTCAGAACACACTCTGAACCTGGTGTCAAAAATAATGACCCAACCTTCAGACCTGGAGATTTCCACTTGACGTGTCAATTATAATGGGACAAGCAAACAAATGCTTTCCATTGTCCCATGCTCAAAGAGAAACAAATGCTGATGTTCTCTCACAAAGAGAAACATTTACTCACATTGATTTTAAAGCTTTGCATTAAATGCGTGTTTTGATCTCCTATTGTTTAGAAGGGTAGGTATTTTAGCGAGTATACATCAACAGTATATACAGAGGTACATAATACAAATATATATCGCACCCTCAGAATTAGATGGTGATATGTCAAAAATCATGAATTTTTTTTTTATTACTCTATCGAAATAAGCGAAACGAGACCTTTCGTTTGGTATAAGAATTATAATTCTAGCTCTTACCGTTCCCGAGATAGCGCTAGTGTTGTTTATTGATTATGTCGAAAAAGTGGAGGGAGGTTGGAACAAGATGGTATTACGATCAGTTGTTACCAAGAGCTTCTTGGATCGAGACGTACAGTTCTTAGAATATAGTGATATTTGCGTAAGTTTTGATTTATCACTCTCTTTATTAAATTTTATTTTCAGTAATTGACATAAAAACTGAATTGTGCATGATTTTTTTGAAATATCACTCTCTTTGTCGAACATTTTTTTGTGTTTTGTCAATGTAGAAATTACTAATACAAAAGATTACGTTTATATTACTTTCTTTTATAAATTATTATTTTTTTTTTTTTTTGGACTTAAAAATAATCTGCCCGGTATTTTCGATATACACTTGAGAGCAATAAATTCGGGACAGGACATTTCACCGTTTCAGTTGGTCCTGGTCTATTTGTGTGGCATGAAGTTGCTAAAGTATGCATATATTTGAAAAGCTTGTAGTCATACCTTTCAGAAATACACAATGTGTCCGGGTTATGTACTATGCAACAATGATAATGGCCACTTTCCAGAAATACCTCATTTTGTTGATGAAAACACGTGCACCGAGGGTATTTTAAATTGATTTTTTGTTGTGATAACGCTTTTTTGGCCGGTAAATTATTGAATTTCTTTAAATGAGGAAGGAAATTCAGTTGAATTTTTCTTTTCATCATGGAGACATCGCACTCCATAGCTGTGAAAGTGGTTTTACTTGTGAGTCAAGGTGTTAAGCAAAGAAATGTTGCTAAGGAGCTAAATTTGTCGAAGTTTAAGGTGAACAGAATTTACCAAAGGTTGTTGTTGTTGTTGTAGCCAGCTTGGCTACAGCTGGAGGGGTGAGTGATGGTCTCCAGCCAACTTTATTTCAAAGTTGGCTCGTCCTGAACCACATATTTCTATGTGCGATCAACCATCATGAGGATTGGACTTTTCTGTACAAGCCATTAAACCCTTAGGAAAATGCAAGCTAGCCTGGCTTGTAAGGGTTGGCTAGTCTGTTCTCTGTTTATAGTCCTCTAGCGAGACACTGGTTTCTCCCTGTTTAACGTCCCCCAGCCAGACAATTTACCAAAGGTATCGGCAGACAGGTAGCTATGTCAGAGACCAGGATCTGCCAGACCAAAGAAGACAACTGCCAGGAGGACCGATTTGCTGTCATGACAAGCTTAACCCAGATGGGGCTGACGTCCTTCCAGAATGACGCTGTGGATTTTTCTAATTAATTCAACTTGTTGGGGATAGTTGGCGACACCTCAAACTCTTTGTTTAGAGTCCTAGTCATAAGGACACCACTTTTATTTTGATTTATTCTTGCGTGCGACTCTGATAAGAAAGTTTGGATAGCTGTAAATTTCAATGGATGAACGAGACAAAAAATTTTGCCGCGTTATCTGGGTTAAGAAATCGAAACATGTCTGGTGTTGAGGTCCAACAGCAGCTTGTTATGGCCATGGTGTTGATGTCAGCCCTTGGACAGTAAGGAGACGCTTGAAAGAGAAAGGTCTCATACCAAGAAGAAAAGCTACGGGACCCAAACTCAACAGACAACACCGACAACGTCATTTACAATTTGCCCTTGAACACGCTGATTGAGGAAATGGGGGCACGTTCTGTCCACGGATGAGAGCCGACCCTGCTTGTTTTCAATGACAGACGTAAAATGGTGTATAGAAGACCAGGTGAACGGTATAATCAATGTTATATTCAAGAAACTGTGAGTTTTGGTTTATGATCTTGTATCTTCTGGGGTGGAATCTCTATGGAAACTAAACAGAGCTCGTTATCGTCAATTGTAGAGGACAAGGAGGTAACCTAACTGCAGAGAGGTATGTCATGAATCATTGAAGATCATGTTGTCCCTTATGCAGGTTTTGTGGGTGATGGATTCGTGTTAATGCAAGACAATGCCCGACCTCGTACAGCACGTATTGTAAGTGACTTTCTCCAAGAGGCCGGTATTCGAACCCCCAACTGGCCAGCCAACAGTCCTGATCTTAATCTTATTGAACACCTCTGGGACGAGCTTAAAAGACGTGTCCATGCTCGAAACCCGCCCCCAATGAACCACAGGGACCTGAAACAGGCGCTTTATGAGGATTGGGAGACTATCCCTCAAGAAACGGCTGCCAACCTAATCAAGTCCATGAGAAATCGATTGCAGGCTGTCATACAAGCTCGAGGGGGTAATACCAGATACTAAGAGGTAAGTAACAGCCAAATTTCCATGAAGACTTCGAAGAAATAACACAAAAAACACCGATATCATTTGCAGTGTTTTCATGCTCTTTAGACCTCTTTTTGTTAATTGACTTATTATATTAAAAAACATGCTCACAATGAAAAAAAATATACACCGTCTTAAAACCAACAAAATTTCCTTTCTTGGGATACTTCACACTTGAAAATCCAATGTAAAATAAAAATTGTAAAAATCAAAACTTTGAGAAAGTTACTGTCCCGAATTTATTGCTCTCAAGAAATTTTTTGAAATTCATAATTATTTGTTTTTAGTTATTTCTTTTTAGAAACTTTGAGATTAAGTCTCAAGAAACAATAAAGTTTATACTCACATTGTCTTTTTTTCTACCTTTTACTGCTTAGCAATAAAACAATTGGGTATTTTACATTTCACTTTTTTAAACTGAATGAGTTTTCTTTTTTCTCTGACTTAATACCAAAAGCATAGATTTTAATGTACCTCCAGTTTCAAATTGTCTTTTATTCTTCGATTCATATGGTAATATAGTGCTATAAAACTAAATTATCAAGGTACTATCATTTCAAAATTGTAAATAGATGGTGCTATCTCGAATTTTTTTCGAGATAATACCCACTTTTGTTCACTTCTCATGGAAGAAAAGGTAATACAATACGATATCACCTTCTTAAAAATTGATTTTTTCTCGAAAAAAGGCAAAATCATAGAATGAAGTTTTAAGTCAAAATGCCTTTTTTTCGAACGGTTACAAAGGTAAGTTCTTTTGAAGAAAAATACATTTTTTTTACATAGAACTATAGAAAAGAACATGCTCAACTTAAGAACATATAAATCAAAACAGTAGCTTTTATTGTATTAATACAGCGATAAGTCAAACTTTCTTTTGCGATTTCCAAAAGTTGGTGTTTTTGACATATCACCATCTAATTCTGAGGGTGCGATATAATTATAAAGTATTAAATAACTCTTATTACCTATAGTATCGCTTTTGCTAAGAGCTATCCTAAATAATCCCTAAATACACTGCCAATTATGGACACAATAATTCCTCGTGATTGCTTCACATTATATACATGTGGAACTTTTGAGATTTTATACTAAATCACTTGTATCTCTAAAACCGCTTAACAGATAGCAATTTGAATACACATGTCCTCATAAAATCGCTAAAGTTATGCAACGTCGAGCGAGGTACGTAAACACTGACCACATAGCCTCAAACAGTCATGATGCTTACTATTCCCGGCCCAAACATCAAGGTTAGGCGAGGTTAATGGAGGTTGTCACTTTCCAAGTTACCAGCGAATGTCCTATGTTAAAGAGACGTTAATGAAGGAGATAAGCTTAAACAATTGGTCATCTCCTCATCAGCGAGCAGCACAGACGGAGGCGAGGCGTTGATTAAATAATTGAATGCGTTCCTGAAACTGAAAACTTGCACCTCGAGCTCAATACATTTTAATTAACACTAATTAATTAGTCATACAGCTTTAGAAATTCCATCGTAAAGCATTTGAGCTGCTGCTGCAATTAACAAATTCAAGCGCTAAGTGTTCATGCTCAAAGATTTCAATTGAAAAAAGTTGTGTCTTCAGTAAGATCAGATTCCACTCAACCTTTTGATTTCTTTTAGGTAAGGGATAAAGTAGAAACGAAACATACATAATTATGTTAGCAGTTTAACACTTTAACATGCTGAGTTGAGGACTCCCTGAAAAGTTCAAATCTTTGCCGAAACAACATCAGAAGTGAGTGTCATAACTATGGAACATCGTGCGGTTTAATGAGGTATTACCTATTATTTAGACATAATTATAAGGTATAGAAAGTAAAAAATGAAATATCTCGTAAACCATCACCGTCATCGAAGAAAACTAATAGAATAAAATCGTTTTTAATGGTGACCTAACACACAATTTACATATTTTGAATATCAATTTCTGACATTTTCCCCAGTGAACAGTAGAAAGGATAAATCAATCAATAAGTACAGTAGAGGTAAACACAATGAATGGATGAATGGATGATACACACTGCGGAGTTGATAGCACAATCAGGACACGCGAGTATGGTCTATTTACATTAAATTTGAAAATAGAATTGATAAAAAGTCCTCTCAAGTGCGCCAAGCATTTGTTTACATTGAAGTTTGACCTCAATTGACCCTTTCACCTATGATAATAAATAAGGAAAGATGAAAGGCAATTCGTTGGCCGCCATAAAGGAACAAAATTGATTGATTAAATTTTACACATGAGTGCTTGCAGGCAGCATCAAAGGCTTTGAAAGCCGTTAGTGGTGCTATTGAACAGGTCTGGAATTATTATACGATATAATGGTCAGATAAATATGGTAACCCCTCGAATACTATACGTATATTTTACGTCAATGTTTCTAGTTAAGGGATCTGTGGAGCGTTTTTCAAAAGACAAAATTTCAATAATGGTCAATCTATCTATACTTATAAATGCGAAAGTCACTTAACACTCACTCATGTCGATTTCTCAGCACTGGTATAGGCTAAAATTTGGCGTGTAGGTCACTTTTAGATCTTAGGTGTGCACTAAGAAAGGATTTTTAAATATTCTCAATGGGACGTCAGTCAGTGGCGGGGAAAAAGGGGCGCGTTTACATGATAAGATCACCTTTCCATAATTGTTTCTCTGTAGTTCTAACGTGTAGTCTTGATTAATGAATGATTCAAAAAAGGTGTAAAGTGGGTGAGAGGCGACGCAGCCAATTCCTTGGAATACTTGTTTAGGAGGCTGAGGGTGTGAACTGAACAGTGAACATACTAAAAGTCCTGACGGGAGGAAACGGAGTTAGGGGGGCTAAAGGGGGTTGAGAGGAGATGATAAGAGGTCTCATTTCTGGGTTTTCACTCAATAACGTTATATCTCATTATATCTGAGGTTATATCTCAATAACGTTAACTCTCATACGTTTTTTGATAACTTAACCATTTAGTCAAAAATCGACCAGAAATGTGTATGTTTGCGGAACGTCTGCACCCCAACTCACTTTCCTCCCATCCTAGACGTAAGTATTTTTAATATAAATTGGGCATCCTATTATTATACATAATATAAAATCAATTGAGTAGAAAAATGGAAAGTTGGGCGTATAATGAGGCAGGATCCTCAGGTTGGGGAGACTAGGGAGTGGGAGGGGCTGCTGAGGAAAAGCAATCACGTTACTGATTGAATACAACAAGTCTATGCGTCCTCTGGGAACTCAGCAGAAAAAAGACATTTGTTCTCTGTGCCTGGAAGTTCACGTCACAATGTAGAGTCCAACTTTCTTTTCCAAAATTTAAAGGAAACTTCTTCATCCCCCACAGTTCTGCGTAATCTTCTTTTGAAACAAAATTTGTGAAATGGGATTACCACATGCGACATTTCTCGCTCGCCCTCTTGCCCCTTCGTCTAATCCGCTCTGTTTAATTCATCAAATAAAATGTTTGAAAAGAATATTGCGAGGACAGGGTTCTGGATTTTCATGAGGTTCCAGTCAACCTTAAGTACAACTCTGGGAAGTAAGGATTTTCCTTTGATAAGTGTACCTGTACATACAAACAGGCAGAGGAAAATAAACCCACGCTGAGTATAATCTCGTCACAATCAGAATGTAGCACATGCATATACCACGTCACCATATAGACCCAGTGCTAAAAACACTGCCAATTATGGACACAATACTTCCTCGTGATTGCTTCACATTGTAAACACGTGCCAATTTTGAGATTTTATAGAAAATTACTTATATCTCCAAAACGGCTCAACGATTTTCTTCAAATTTGTTTTATATGGTAGAATATCGTTTTCTCTACATTCTAAACTCCACAAAAAATTCTGTATTGGCAAGTCGTGGTCCTTATTTTTTTACTTTTTTGTCCAAATTTTCGGATTTTCTTAAATATCAGAGTCAAATTATAATTAATTTAAAAATAAATATAAATAATCTATGTAAAACAATAATATGCATATTCTTACAAAATTTCATTGAAATCGGGTGTACCGTTCACGAGATATAAGCGTTTAAGTAAAAAGTTAGTGGTCAGGCGCATGGTCTCTTTCACCCAGAACCGCTAGTATGAATTCGATGAATTTAAAATGGGACCATCTACAGAATGTCTCCTAGATGTGTGCAAAATTTCATCAAAATCGGTCGAGTAGTTTCCGAGATTTGCGCGTTACAAGGAATCGTTTTAACAGACAGACCGACAGACCGACAGACCGACAGACGGACACAAAACCAAATTTACTCAGTAGGTCATGAAACGTCCAGAAATATGAAAAAAATTGAAATCGGAGCAAAAAATATTTTTTTTTTACAAAAACGAACACAATACTTCCGATTTCTAATATTAGAAATTTCTCGGAAGTAAAAAAGCATATGTACGATTTGATACAGACAGCTTCTTATTTTACTTCCGAGAAATTTCTAATATTAGAAATCGGAAGTATTGTGTTCGTTTTTGTAAAAAAAAAATATTTTTTTGCTCCGATTTCAAAAATTTTCATATTTCTGGACGTTTCATAACCTACTGAGTAAATTTGGTTTTGTGTCTGTCTGTCGGTCTGTCGTTCTGTCGGTCTGTTAAAACGATTCCTTGTAAACGCGCAAATCTCGGAAACTACTCGACCGATTTTGATGAAATTTTGCATACATCTAGGAGACATTCTGTAGATGGTCCCATTTTAAATTCATTGAATTCATACCTGCGGTTCTGGGTGAAAGAGACCATGCGCCTGACCACTAACTTTTTACTTAAACGCTTATATCTCGTGAACGGTACACCCGATTTCGATGAAATTTTTCAAGAATATGCATATTTTGTTTTACATAGGCTATTTATATTTTTTTTTAATCAATTATAATATGACTCTGATATTTAAGAAAATCCGAAATTTTGGACAAAAAAGTAAAAAAATAAGGACCACGACTTGCCGATACAGAATTTTTTGTGGAATTTAGAATGTAGAAAAAACGATATTTTACCATATAAAACAAATTTGAAGAAAATCGGTTGAGCCGTTTTAGAGATACAAGTAATTTTCTATAAAATCTCAAAATTGGCACGTGTTTACAATGTGAAGCAATCACGAGGAAGTATTGTGTCCATAATTGGCAGTGTTTTTTTACTTTAAACTTGAATCATGTGTCCTACTAATTGTTGCTCAGTCATTTGTGTTATTCATGACAGTCTCCTAGGCGTTTGAAAATCTACCTACTCATAAAGTGACATATTGAAACAGAAATATAAAAATCTGGTGTAAACATCACACGACTTTCCTTATCTCCCAAAAAGGAGTCGAATTCCGCCACTGGTGACTGAACGGTAACAGATAACTAAAAATTAATGTCAAATTCGTGATCAGCACTTCAAAATCATTTAATTTGATATGTCACAACCCCCATCTAGGATTAATAATAAAAAAGTTAGTCCAATCGGGTCCCGGTAAATTGGGGCCGAGGTCTGAAAAGTTAAAGATATCAAAAAAATGATCAGAGTGAACCCCTATTATTTTTTTAATCTGAGAAAATGTTGTTCTCTAACTTTTTTTGTATCTTTAACCAATTCAAAGAAGCGGTGCTTGCGGCCAATATTTGCGGCCCTGCGGCCGCAGAATGCGGCCGATTCCAACCAAAAGTTTCATGGTTCGTCTGGTGTATAAAATTAATTACCATACCAAATTTCAAGTCTCTAGCTCTTACCGTTCTTGAGATATCCTGTTCACACACACACACACAGACACACAGACAGACGCACGGACCAATGGCTGAAAACCACTTTTTTGGTATCCTGAGGCTATGATTCGTCCAGAAATGTGAAAAGCTGGGTAGGTCAAAATTTCGACGAATACAATACTTTCCTTATTATAGGATAAGGAAAGTAAAAATCTTTAGAATGTAGATTAGCTTTCAAATTTCACACTTCAAGTGATAGGAATTCTAAAACAAATTTGTTTGAAGAATTATTTGGATTTCTTTTACACCATCATGCATTAATTTATTTTACGGATTATTAAGATTTTAAAGTCAGAGAAACAATTTCATAAACAAGAAGTTCAGACATAAATCAAACAACTCGACCAAGGTGTGAAGAACGCCTTATACAAAGAGAGAGACATTTATTTAAACACACAATAGTTGGAAGAGAGCATTCAATCTCAAATTCTGCATGGTTCTAACATTCTAAATTAGGTCTACATATAATTAATTAATATACATACATATGTAGGTATCAGAGCGAGTTTTTCTGAATGTCACGATAAAAATTATCCAATACACACGATTTTACCAAGAAAATGGGAAATACAGACACAACATTTTCTGTGTGTTTTTATGTATGATTTCTGTCAATGTGCAAAAAAAAAAAAAAGATCCATACATGGGTGTTTTTTTTTTGTACTTTACTTATCCTGATATCATTTTAGGACCTTTATACCTTGAGCTGACAGTGTAGCAGAAGAAATACTAAAAATTGTAATAAACTTTTTAAGGGATATGTATTACTAGCCACAAATTTAAGGATATGTATTACTAGCCGCCAGTGGCGGAATTCCGATCCGCCACTGGGGACTATGTTGCTATTTGATCAATACTCATCAAAATAAAATTTGGAAAAAAATGTTATTCCTAAAGATATAACCCTCATACCTATGTAATTAATTATCTTTAACCCTTAAAATCTATATTGAAAAGTATCATATTTGTGTTAATCACTTACGTGATATCACAACTACTCAAACTCGCTTTACTAAATCCACGCTGAAACCGTGACTTGAACCACCGACCTCCAGGTTACAAGTCCATCGCCTTACCGTTCAAGCTACTGAGGTCGGTCTTAAAATCTAAATTCATGTAATTGCAACAATACCAAGTTGCGTTTTAACATAACTAAATTTTTTTTTTTATATACCTATATACTTTTATAGGCATGACACACGTGTTTGTAATATTTGGCACTGTTCCTCATGTTGTTGGCAAGGAGATGAAAGGCCTGATAAGAGACACTCAGCTTTGTTTATATGCAAACAACAATAAAACTGAATTCAAGTGCGCTTCACACCTTGTGTTATTCAAATCAGTGTTTTTGTAAGATGGCGTTGGAGGCTGCCAGAATATGTATCTCAACATATATAGGGTACCTACACTACCTACGTATGTCTACCTTTTTTGATAGCCTTACATTGAATACTGATGGTGTATAGTGTATATGCATTGATATACATATTACTCGTATATGCCTACGTATTTTGAAAATATATTCATAATTCAGAGATGAAGACAAATGAGGATCTAAATAGTTATAGAATATTTCGGGTTAAAATAATACAGATGTGTAGATGCTATGTCTGTTTACAGGTTCCTAATTAGCTATTTATCAAGAAGTTCCTATACATTATCCCCAATTCCACATATTGGTCATTTCAGATGTTGATTTACAGATCCATAACCATTCTCACTATCTTGCGAGGATTCTTGCGCTGATACAAAATCCGGAGAAAGAATCAGACGAAAACTTCTAACTGGAGAGGAAAAATATTTCCTCCCAAAGAGAATTTAAATTCAGAAAATTTGGCGTTCATCCAGGGAAATTTTATCCCCTTAAAAAGGGAAAGCGAGAAAGGAAAAGGCTTTACAACTCAATAGTATGTACGGAGGGAATGCAATATATTATGCTCAGGTCTAACATACAGGAGCCTTCAGAAGCAGGGGAAAGTTTCAGTTGCGAAGGGAATATTAATGATCTAACTCTAGACGAGTGGTGGGAGAACATGCCAAAGTTTTCAGCTTCTAGTTTCGTCTTACCTTGAAAAACTTTTTTTTTTTTCATTCATCAATGGTAGAAAAACAAAGATATCTTACAATTCAGAGGAAATTCTCTGTTCATCAAAAATAATATGTAGGAAACTGTGCGTCAGATTCCTTAGTTTTTCATTTGAAGCTGAAGTTACCATTAGAACATGCTTCACTTTTGTATGTCTGGATCATTGAAGGAGCAAAGTAAGGGTATGAGAGATTTGCTGATTTGCTTTTATAACTCAGATACATTGTCTAAATGTGAGTAATTTTTAATGCATGGTTTGGGTGGCTCAGGGTAGCCCCGTATGTGGTAATCCTCGTGGAGTTGTGTATCTTGCTATCATGTTTCTACTTATACTTGCCTCCTCCATACATAAGCCATTGTGTCACACGTAATGTTTTGTTCAACATCTTTCATTATCTTCTTCATTTTTCCTACTCTTTCCACAAGTAGAGTAGATACGTACGTATATTTACTAAAAATCAAAAGCAATCAGCTCTGTGGAATTACTCGAACATATCATACGTATTTCGGCAATTTTGTGCGACAGAACGTTCCTTTGTCAGTTGAGGTTGTGAAAATGATGTTTACACCTATACATAAATTATCATACTACTTATGAACTTGGCTTCTAATTTCCTCAGAACATATTTTAATATAATAGTGAGGAGGGTTAATTTCCATGCAATGAAATAAACGAAATGTTTTCAAAATCTCAGGAATTCTTCTCCTAACCAAATGATGGATCCCGTAGGATTTTGCAAATACATTTGGTTTGCACAGGTGACTGACTTAACAAGGGCCACTTTTACACCTCTCAAATCTCTATGATTCCGTTGGAATACTTATTTATCTCTCAGTGACTGGCATCATCATCATTAGCTATAGTATGGAGGACCGGCTGGTGAGTGGTGAGTGAGAAATATTAGGTCAGACGTAAAGTTAGAGGCAATGGGATGGAAGGGTTACGGGGTTAATGGGAGGTTGCGATGTTAATGTGTTCATATCTGCGTGAATAAGTGGACGCAATAAATGTCATCCTCACAATAGTGTAGTGGTCACGTGAGGAGGGTCGGGTGGAGGTAATGGCTCTGGGAGACATGCTCATGCGAAATGATGAGATCGAGCACTGGAAATAATTTCTGCAATTTTCATGATTTTTTTGTATGAAATAAATGGCTTTTGCTCTTTCCCTGTCCACTCTCTCCCCATGAATAAATTGAATTCTAATATTTATGATGGCAGCTCTCCAGTTTATTTATGAGAGACAAAAGTCCAAATTGTGTTTGTGGACAAAACGGTTCTTTTGACTTTCTATGTAAAGCCTATATTGATTTTGTAGAACCCACATAGTGTTGAAATTTGCAGACTAAAACTATATCATCGGTTTGGTACAGTTTTAAATAAGTTCATTCCCATATTGTTCTGTCTATAAAACG
This sequence comes from Bactericera cockerelli, assembly GCA_024516035.1. Lineage (NCBI taxonomy): Eukaryota > Metazoa > Arthropoda > Insecta > Hemiptera > Triozidae > Bactericera > Bactericera cockerelli. Next base: position 47,323 of record JAMCCL010000222.1, read on the forward strand.
ATTATTCTACGTATATTTTCTAGAAAAGTCATTTCACCACAGGAAAATAGGAAAGGAACAAGTACAGAAGGTTCCGGTATCACGTCAAGGCAGACATGGGCTACTGTTATGATGAATTACGCTTCGTCTAGGCAATTCCAAACACCATTTCATGCTTCACATATTTAAAAAACCATATATCACAGGAGGCTGGTAGTTGGCAAGGGCTTAGCAAAGGCATATATCATCGGAGATAGACTTGGTTCTGCTGTCCGCCCTTCACACTTCTCATCTCACATCACCCTGCTCCTGACAGATGTTCCCTGTCTCAGAACAGAACGTGTGGCATCCTAATCACGAGGTGCTTGACGTGAATCCAGTTACAGATGAACATTTCTTCTAGATTCAAAAATTTAAACGATTTTGAAAAAGAGGGATGAAAGTTGAAATTGAAGAAAAAAATCCGATAACCATAAGGATTTTTAAGTGACAGTTTTGTGTTCTGAGCCTTGAGCCGATCAGTTGTAGTTTTACAGATAAATCAGTAAAAATATCAATGTTGCTTTTTTTAAAACACTGTTGTGGAATGGGAGATCAATTCTTAAAAATATTTTGAAATTCCTCCATTTGCACGAATCAACTGAACAATGACAAGCAGTATAAACAGAAACAACTAAGTACAGGTCAAAAGTATGCAGAAATTAGACAATAATGGCGGTAGAATCTTGGATTGTGTTATAGAACTCATAATTACATTTGTCTACTTTCTCTATACTTTAGACCTGTCTTTTTGACTGTCGAATCTCTGTGTTATTTATTAATTTTTATTGTATACTTTGTGAACCCCTGACACTTGACAGTATGAACCGTTTGCTCGTACGTACATTTTTTTATTCTTTGCATGAAACAATTAACAGACGAAAGCCTCCCAAATATCATGAGTAAGAGTTTTTGTACCTAGGAACAAGGGGTGTGAAAAAAGGTGATTAATTTAATAATACATATATGCATGTACGAGTTTATACTACGAGTTTATAGGCTTTCAAGTGCATACAAATTATCACCATATTATTCTCCAGTGTTGAAGAGATCAAAAGATAAAATTCAAAAAGTTTCCGTTAAGAACTTGTGTCCCTGACATGAAAATTTTCTGAAAGATGATAATTACCTGGCGCTTCATCTCATTAATCTAGAGATTAGCTGAATTTTCAACAGGAGCCAAAGAATCTATTGTCACAGTTAAGGACGTTAAGGTACATTATATGTATGCTTATTAAATCCAGAGCTGATCTATCTACACTACAGTGATGTTTTCTTCTATTCCTTCTCTGTCTTACAGGAAATTTCTATGCTGAATAACCTAGAAAGCATTAGATTTCTAGTTTATTCAAAGAAACGAAGAGAGGAATTTCTTTGTAAACTCATATGGAATACACAGGAACTGCTTTGTATGGCACGAGAGTAGCAGCCACCCCAGAGACCGGAGTGCACATCATTATTACATTATCTCGAGAAACAAGACAAAGTACGATTGAAGAAGCTCGAGCAAACGAGAGAAAAAGTAAAAAGAAGTTTAAAATCCGCTTACGAAGTTATTTCCAGAGCTTTTTCTTCATTCTCCGAGTTCTTGTCGACTTTTTTTTGTTTTCAATACATTTTGGAAACTGTAGAACGGGAATGAAGAGAAAGCCAATAAAGCCGATGCGATAGAATGATTGGGAAGTATATACATAAAAGTATCCGCTTCCAAGCTTCACGGTTACTGAGTCACCTCACCTTCGACAGCTTGAAATAAGGGACGCATATACATATACGTAGTTAAGTGAATGGTGTGAAATTGTAATTGTATAAAATATTTTACCAAGAAATGATCTTTTTACAGTAGATGTTTGAAAGATTCGTGGTGGTAAGACTACTGTAAAGTGGGAATGTCCATCGAAGAGGCAGACGAAGTCATGCCAGACAGAAAGTCCCCAAGGCAAGGCAGACATGCCTTATTCTAGCAGCAATACCAGCATGGCTTGGCGGTAAAGTTATATGGATCATAAGGAAAGTAAAAAGGATGTTTCATTTAAGCTGGAATAGGTATTGTTGGGTAAGGATCAATGTTCCCATAAGCTTTAAGCATATAAAAAAGTGCTCGCATCAACAAAATTCATATTTTTTACACAAAATTTATGCAAATTTGAGGAAAAGGTATGAAATTTCCATTAAAAAATGTTACTAGAGTAACTTACCTTTTTCTAAAAAGAACAAGGGCATACCAGCGTAGTAAAAACTATAAGAGGAAGCCTTGAGGTGGGTGGAAGTATTTTCAACTTTAACATAAAAGGTAATTTTAAAAGTTGGGGAGCTTAAAGTTTGTATTAAGTTCAGCAGGATAATGTGGACAGAGGAGAAATTTAAAAGAGAAGATCAGAAGCAGACTTTGTATCAAGTATCGAGTTTCACAAATTTCTACAGTAGGTAATGTGAAGATCTATTAAAAAAATCCTACGTGTAAATATTGCAGATAATCCCGCCATGTTAGCCTGTTGCAGATAGCCTGAACAGCGAAAAAATAGCCCGATACAATTCTCCTGTTCAAGCCGCAAAGTGTTCTCTTCAGAGATATAGAAGTAGGAACCGAAACCCTAAGCTTTTCTTTTTGTAGCTGGTTAGACTAGTCGAGTTCAAGATATGTGGTTCACTCTGGTTTAGAGTGAACCAGAAAAAATTAACACGACCCAGTGCTATCCATAAGAATATTCACTTGTAGGTGATATGCTTCAACCTGTCATGTTTTTATGGTAGCCTCTGATCTATTATATCATAGCTGAATACTGATTGGGATCGAAGCAACTCCAAACACAGAATTATCAATGAGATGAAATTTTTTCTTAAAACACCATTGGTAGGTATCCAACTCCAATACTATTATAGTTGTTGCTTTTCAATTATCTAGCTGGATAAACATAAGTAGTATCTTGTGCTCAGTTTGACATTGAGTTCCTAATAGTACCGCAATTTTCCACCTATTATTATCATAAAATGACGGGGGAACAGGCCCCCCTCACAATAAAAAAATCAGGGGGCCTAATTTCTTGCTTAGGGAATTTAATACTCCATGGATCACGTTTCTACAACATATTTTTTGCTCAATATGCAAAGAAATTTACCAATTTTGAAAACTAATTGAAGCCCTTTCTGGAAACCCTATTTCGGGTTAAAAAAAAACTTACGGTTTTTTTTTTTTGCTGGGTCTTTTCAAAGTGGGGAAATTAAACAAATTTTGTAAAAAAAAATCCTAATATCGTATTGTTGGAAATGGGTCCGTGTATACATTCTGGCTTTCTCCAAGCTTTTTTTTTAAGAATTTTTGGAAATTTTTTCCCCCTTAAAAATCCGGGAATTTTTTTAAAGTACATTAAAAAAAAGGGGGTTTTTTTAAAAAAGTATTTTATAATGCTCCGCAATTGTAAGGGGGCATCCACTTTTAGAATGTAAGGTAAAGAAATAATAAAGCGTGCACTTGACCTAAAACCTGAGGTCTAATTCTTTATGTTTAAAAACTCATTCCAAAGTACCTTTTTTATTTCGAGGCCGTTTATTTTCAAAATTTATAGAACCTTGGGAAATCATTCCTTTTGCCCCTATGTATTCTTGTACTAATGATGCTTTCTCTCATCACTGGGTCTTGCCGGAAAATTGGGGGCCCAAGGGGCGGGGTGATAGCTGATCAATGGATAAAGGGGAGAAAAGAACATGGCCGGGTTGTGTGGAAACCATCCGCTAAAGTGGTGCTGCTTCTGTTGTGGCCCGGGAGGAAGGTATTTTCCGTTTTACCATGGGGCCCTTTTTTAAGACTGGTGAAGAAAAATTTAAACCCCAAAGTTTTGAAAAAAAAAAATTTTTAATTTTTCAATCTATAAAAAAAGCCCATTTAATTATGGTGTTTCCCGCAGAGCTGATTTTCTCTCATACCCGTTTTTTATATAAATTTTTTGGACTTTTTTTTGGGAAAACTTGGACTTTAAAAAATAAACAAGCCCCAGAACAATTTGTCACACTTGAGCGGACCAGCCTTCTTTTTCATAAGCCTTATTAATGTAAAGGTTGGGGGGCCCTTTGCTTTATTTTTTTTGGGGTTATAGTAATTGGGAAATTGGGGACCAAATCTAAAATCTTTCTTACCTCATTACTTCTTAATCTGAAGGGGGTTTTTTTAAATTTTTAACCCCTGATTTTGGGGGGGTCCATTTTTCTTTAAATATTGTTATTAATTATTCATTTAAAAAAAAATATTTTTCTCTTAATAAAAAATATTAACTAAAAGTTGGGAAAAAAAATTAAAAAAAAAATATTAGGGTTTTAAACCCCAGTATTAGAATAGGGGAAGGAAAAAAATTGTTTAAGACTAAAAATTTCAAACCAAAATGGAAAAAAACACCACCAATTAAAAAAAAATCTAAGAAAACTTTCTACAAATATAAAACAGCTTAAAAATTTTGTTACCATTAGTTTAAAAACTGGTTTTTAAAAAAAAAAGATTTGCCTTTTTAAAATTTAAGTACTTACTGGAAGCGTGTGTTACTACCCAACCTCATAATTTAAGTTTTTTCTGACACTGAAAGAATCAACACTTCAATTCAAATTATTTTGAAAACAAGGTCAGATCAGGTAGGGAAAATGTTTTATCCCGTATAAATACTGGAAATAATTTATTAACTAGTTACACCAATTTAAAAATCACTTTTTACCGTTAAAAAATTTTTAAAAAGGGCTAATAAAATTTAAAAAGTGCCGACAAATTTTTTTACTTCTAAAGATAAGAATAAAGTTGCCAAAATTAATTTTTTGCTAAATTTTAAAACTTAAGAGCTATATTTTAAATTTTAAAAAAATCCCCAAACATTAAAAAAATTTTTTATTTAAAAAAAAATAAACAACCCCCGAAAAAATTTTTTCTTAGAATTTATTTCAAAAGTTAATTTCTGATTTTTTTTTTTAAATGGTTCCCTATCGGTCTTAAACAGGACCACCATTGTCCCCCTTTAAAAATTCTTTGGCAACTGAACCAGATTATCTTATTTGGCTCAATTTGGACCCCACAAAAATAATTTTTCCGAATTTACTTTTAAACGAGATGTCCTTTTTTTTTTAAAAAACAATATTTAGTTGACAAAATACATAAAATTAAAAAGTTAAAAATTTTGGTATCGGGTTTCGTTAAAAATATTAAAAAATAAACCCCAAAAAAAGAAAATTATCCAAAAATTCCTACACAAAACCCCTTTTCCCAGCGCCCCCTTTTATTATTATTTTTATTTTTTTTTATTACAAATTTGCAATAGGGAGGAAAAACATTTTTTTTTCCAGTTGGTAAGTACTGGAACAAGTTAAATCAAAAAACGACATGCACATGGATGTGGGTTTGTGACATTTTGTATGAGGTCGGGAGATAATGTAAACTGAAACAAAGAAGATTCCTCAGTAGCATATTACAAGATAATTTTGAAAAATATTTCATATACCTACTTGGAAAATCAACTCTGATTGGTTGATTCAAGGACAACTGAAGACAATTTTTGAATTGTCTTCACTTTGGTTTCTCCTTGGAAAAAATGAAATGTTAAGCACATTGATCTATTTTACAAAGCTTTCTCTTTTTTTTTTTTTTTTTTTTTTT
>JAMCCL010000223.1:0-52965 GCA_024516035.1 Bactericera cockerelli
TTCTCAAAGCGGGGAAGGGGGGAAATAAAGGGGCTTTGGCCATTTTTGGTTGCCTCCACCTCCATGTTCCTTTCTACAAGTTTTGGTTAGTTTTCTTTTTTATGTTTCTTAATTATAAATAGTTCTTAACGCTTTCCCTAGCAATATTAAAAAAGTTCTTAATGATTTGACAAATTACCTCTTTTTACTTTTTAAGGAATATTATGGTCTGTCTTGATATCCTGTCCAAGTGAAACAAAAATCAGTTTAACAAAAAATCAACCTTTTATAGTTTTTACATTTTCCCCTTCTTTATCTTTTCTACCTTCAACTTCTTCCTGGGGGAACTTCCTTCTTTTCTTCTTCTAACTCTTCTCTTTCTATTCTCAGACTTTTAGCCCTCGTATTTTGTTTTCCTTTCTATTTTCCCACCCTGTCCCTGTAACTGTGTTTTCTTTTCAATCGAGAGATTCATTTCACTCCCAAAGATCGTAAACTTTATGTTCATGTTCTAAAACACAAACTTGAGCCCATAAAAGTAATTTGGTGGTGTAGGGCCGGAAAACGACGCTTTCTTCATTTGCTTTCTCTCTCTAGTTTAGATTACCCATGTATGTCCCAACTGTCCCATTGTTCCAGGTTTATTATTATTGGAAACACTTTTCACAGGTTTTGAAATAAACTATCATTGATTTCCATGTTATTATTTATTGCATTAGGCAAATTCTTCACAAGAAAGACCAATACCTACTTGACACCTAGCTTTTAATACTAACTTTCCCATCATATTTTCAAATGTCAGAGCCATTTATTTTTTTATCTTTTTATGAATAATTGAAATAAATAGAAGACACTTGTTTTTGTGCAAAGTCCAAGAAAATAAGTTTATAACTTTCTTTTCGTCAAATGATATTGGGTGCATGAATTAATTTGAACTTATGAATAACTTTAGCATACAGTACAGGTATTTTAAATCACTATATCTATCCTAAGATTAATTATGAAATGGTTGTAAAGCTATAGTTATACTGTCGCTCTTTAGAACTTCTGTTTTGCCAAGTTGGAAAAATTAGCATAATCTTGAAAAGTTTATAATTTATGCTAGAACTTTTTTCTCAATAATCTTTTAATTTATGTACTTACATACATATGTACCTGTATGTATACGTATAATAAATCCAAATTTTTGGTATGTATTGTATAAAGTTACTGATAACTTCGCTCTATTTAAACATAAAACTTTTTTTTCAAAAGAATTTACTAAATATAAAACTATATAATATTCTAGTTATGTTAACCATGGTGAGGTTTAACGCCGCCGCCGATCAAATTGCTGATCGCAATAAAATTGCGACTGACATGCTCAAACCAATAGACGGGAACAATAATATTAACAGTGATTCCAATAGTGATGCAGGACAGTGTCTGGAAATGGCCAATGAAACCATCTCATCCAATGAGGACGAAGACGTCTACTTGAACGTGACCTTCAACTGTAAAACAAACACAACAACCAATCCTTTGTTCAAAAACGATCACAAGACTTTCAATAGAAGCCATAAACACGACCCTGCATCAGTCGGTAATGTTTAAATGAGAAAAATCAAGAAAGCTCGAGTGATGAAATTTATGAAAACTATAGTACTTCAACAGATTCGAAAATCATCAAAGTAGAAATACATGAGCCCATGCGTGAGAACGGGAAGACCTTTACCAAGATGACTTGGTCAAGACAAAACTGGCCAAAGTGCCAAAAGAAGCCAAGAATGGCAAAGGCAGAGACTCTACATCACCGTCCAGCTCGGAAGTAGACGCAAGTACGTCCGACGATGCAAACATCACGAACTCTTCTGAAGCCACAATTGTGAATGAGCAAGAGAGTGTGTACGAGAACATTGAAACCATCCGTGATGCCATGATGAAGAACAAAACTTACAAGATTAAGAACGGAAACGGGAATCATTTTGCCGGCGAAAACCTGTTTGGTCATCAATGAGCACGCTCCGAAAAACAGGATTCCTTGGACAGAAGACCTGATGCTGTTGGAGGTGCTGACGCCAATGTGGACAAAATTGACGGCAAGGCTAAGAGCCATTCCCGTTCCAAAGCCAGGTAAAGTAACATTTTTTACAACTAAGTTTACAATTGAAGATTCATAAAATATTCAATTAAATTACACAAATGTGTAGAGGAGATGTCGGAAGTACTCTTTTACCTGGATATTTAAGTACTCTATTTTTTAGGTATATTTTGAAAAATACAGTAAATTAAATCCCTCTCAACAACATATACTTTTAGAAAATAATATCTTCTTTTTTTGTCGGTGTTCTTACATTCAAGTAAAGCTTAAATATCATTTATTGTATATCTATATACAGGGTGATTCAGAAAAGTACCGTCAAACGTTAACCACATATTCTATGGGCTAGTTAAGGATGGGTCAACTCTATAAAAGAAAGTGCGCAAATGCCTCCTAACGGAGGTACACGCCCCTTAAGTGTTTTTAAACAATCGAAATTTTCATTTTACGGCTTACCTATTTGGGATATCGCAATGTGGTAAAAAAATCACTCTCAATACTAGATAGCACCTTTCTTTTGGCACAAAATTTAACACCATTCCAATGTCAGGGGCGGTCTCAGGAGGGTCAGATGGTAGAAAAAAGGTTCTAACTTTTTAGTCGTTGCTTGTAATTGAATTTGGTTTTCACCCTATTAAACGTCTGTTATTGTCTACAAAAATGTTCTGAATAATTTTTTTTTCAAACCAACACAAACGCTTGAAAATTGAAATTGAAGATTTTAAAACCGCATTAAGTTTTGAAACCTATGCAACTAGCATAAAATTTTAGAACAAGAATTTTCAGCCAATTCATTATTTAACAAAGAAATACACCTGGAATATTTGAACGTGTTCGTCAATCTTTTCGAAGGCGTATGGAGTCTGCATTGAAGCCAGAGGAGCCCATGTGGAACATTTGCTGTAAATCTTATTTCGGCTTAAGCCCTTCAATTTCGATTTCAAGCGTTTGTGTTGGTTTGAGAAAAAAATTATTCAGAACATTTTTGTAGACAATGACAGACGTTTTAATAGGGTGAAAACCAAATTCAATTACAAGCAACGACTAAAAAGTTAGAACCTTTTTTCTACCATCTGACCCTCCTGAGACCGCCCCTGACATTGGAATGGTGTTAAATTTTGTGCCAAAAGAAAGGTGCTATCTAGTATTGAGAGTGATTTTTTACCACATTGCGATATCCCAAATAGGTAAGCCGTAAAATGAAAATTTCAATTGTTTAAAAACACCTTAAGGGGCGTGTACCTCCGTCAGGAGGCATTTGCGCACTTTCTTTTATAGAGTTGACCCCTCCTTAATTAGCCCATAGAATATGTGGTTAACGTTTGACGGTACTTTTCTGAATCACCCTGTATATAAAATCCATTTACATTCATTCATAATCAACGCAGAGCCTAAACGGCTGGGCCGATTGACTTGAAATTTTGCAGGAAGCTTCTCCTTATGATGTAGGGGCGTACTAAGAACGGATTTTTTGAAGGAAACAGGGTTCTCAACTTATGGAACAAAAATTAACATTTATTGATAATCAACGCAGAGCCTAAACGGCTGGGCCGATTGACTTGAAATTTTGCAGGAAGCTTTTCCTTATGATGTAGGGGCGTACTAAGAACGGATTTTTGAAGGAAACAGGGGTCTCAACTTATGGTCAAAATTAGTCATTTTTAGAGTGTTGTCAGATTCTCAAAAGGGTTGAGCTGAATGACTTGAAATTAGGCAGAAAACTTCTTTCAGTGATGAAGAAGCTTACTATGAAAGGATTTTTCAAAGATAACAGGGGTCCTCAAGTTATGGACAAAAGTAGACATTTTAGCGTTTTGCAAGATTCTCAAAACGGTTGAGCCGAATGACTTGAAATTTGGCAGACAGCTTTTTTTTGTGATGTAGAGGAATAATAAGAAACAATTTTAAAAGAAAATAGGGGTTCTCAACTTATTGTCAAGCTGGATGGCGAATACTATGTTTTTCGACTCATGAAAGAAACTCTTCTGTCATACATTTGGCCGTCCACTTTGAAATGGACAAAGGGTAGTTTTTACAACCGAAAATGTCCAACAGAGAATTGACAACCCTCCTAAAACAACATTAATGGCGTTTTTCCAACTATGCAACCAGGATGAATTCGCAAAGACTCTTTTTATAATGAAGTACCAGCATTTTATGTGTGGAAAAACAACATGATCCAAAGAAGGAAAAAAAGATCAATTGTTCCAGGACATCCGGGTGTAAAAAAAGACCAGGTTCTTGGTAAAATTTATACCGTACATCCGAATGACTCAGAATGTTTCTACCTACGATTACTTCTACATAGAGTGCGAGGACCTACTTCATTCAGAAGCCTCAAAATGGTAGGCGGCATTGAATACCCAACGTTCCATGCTGCATGCCTAGCCATGGATTTGTTACTTGATGATGCGCAAGCAATGTGAACATTATTACCAACAGAACTTAATTGGCAGAAATTTCATACAACACTTTCAAATGAGGTCTTTCGTTTCTGAAAAAAGTGCCATTACTCAATAGTGAACAGAGATACGTGTATGAAACTGTACTTCAGAGCGTCACTTCATCTCTTGATTCTGTAGGTAATAATTTGTTCTTCCTAGATGCTCCAGGTGGAACTGGAAAAACATTCTTAAGAAACCTTTTGTTAGCTACCAATACGCAAAGATGGAAATATTGCCATTGCTGTTGCATCGTCCGGTATTGCCGCCACACTGATAGAAAGAGGCCGCACTGTTCATTCTGCTTTGAAATTGCCGCTCAATTTAAATTCAGTAGATACACCAAGCTGTATTATTTGAAAGCAAAGTGATATGGCCAAAGTCCTCAGGGATTTCAAGTTGATCGTATATGATGAGTGTACAATGACTCATAAAACTGGCTTAGAGAAACTGGACCGTACTCTACAATACATTTCGTGGGTGTTAAAAATCTTATGGGTAGTAAAACTGTGCTACTGTCTGGAGATTTTAGACAAACTTTACCCGTTGTTCCACGTGGAACAAGAGCTGACGAGTGAAGGCACGTTTAAAATCATCCATTTTGTGGCCACAGATAACTGTTCTTTCTTTAAAGTTGAATATGCGTGTACACCTTCACGCTGATCAAAATGCAGAAGTTTTTTCGAAGCTTTTGCTTCGGATAGGTGATGGACAGTTACCTGAACAAAATGAAAAAATTGTATTTCCTACCGAACACTGTCAGTCATTAGTCGATTACAACACCTTCCTAGACACTATCTACCCCAATCTAGATGACCCAAGTGTTGTTGTCCCTGTTTGGCTAAAGATAAGGGCCATACTAACACCAAAGAATGATATTAATGCTCTGGAAATTATTAATGACTTATTAAAAAGAATGCCTTCTGAAACTATCAACTTACGAATCCGTAGACACTGTTGTGGAAGAGGAAGAAGCCATCCATTACCCAACCGAATTTCTTAATACACTAAATCCTCCTGGCTTGCCACCCCATCGGCTATGCCTTAAGGCTGGAGCACCAATAATATTACTAAGAAATCTGAGACCCCCGAAATTGTGTAACGGCACGCGGCTTCAAATTACATCCTTAAAAAAAAAAAAACATTATCGAGGCAGTTATATTCACAGGGGCTGGTGCAGGTGAAACGGTATATGTACACAGGATTATTTTTGTCGGCGCGGGGGTTCGAACCCGGGACCTTCCGCATCGTAAGCGAGTGCTTAACCACTGAGCTATTTGTGTGCTCATTTAATCTGTTCATTAGCAACTATGCACTTGGGTTCTTTTTTTTTAATGGAAGGCAGGAAAAAATCTTTCAAAGACACCCAGATCCTGCCTGGGGTGTGGGATTTCCACCCACTAAAAACCCACCTTCTCTAAAAGCTAACCGCACTTGGAACCGAAAAAATATCATTACTTCAAGTGCGGCGCTGTAGTGCCCTCCCATCTCTCTCTTGGGTTCTAATGTGATTTTCGACTACCACTTTAATTTCAAAAGAGTTCAATTCCCCAGAAAAACTATGTTTTTGCCATGACGATAAATAAGGCACAGGGGGAAACTCTTGAGCTAGCTGGAATTGACCTTAGAACGATTGCTTCTCCCACGGTCAGCTCTATGTTGCTTTTTCAAGAGTAAGGTCTGCCAAGTCCCTCATTGTGTTACAGCCAGATGGTATAACAAAGAACCTGGTGTATAAAGAAGTGCTTCAATAACCATAAAACTTATGCAGCGGCGGTGGCCATGCCTTAACTAAAATGTGGCCATGCCTTGGCCACGCGAAGCGGGCGTAGCCCGCTAGTGTATAAATAAAACCTTTACAGGTAAACTGTAGAGATAAAATTACTTCACAGCTAGTTTTTGGCAATGATATCTTCAAACACTGAGGAATGCCCACAATATGGAACATTTGACATGTTTATGTGCTTGAGCATAGAGTAATTGCACATGTACTTCACTGAGGCTAATGAGCCTAATGTTGAACTGGAATATATAAAAATAAAAAAATCTTCTACATAATACATATGTATATGTATGTATTTCCACAAAGGATTTTACTTTACCTTTATTTACACTATAAGGAGGTAGGTACTGTGATAAATAATTAAAGAAAAACTTGATGAAGGATGTAGATAAAAATGTCTACCACATTCTCTATTATTTCACCCATCATCAGCTTTCAGACATAACCAGCAACCACAAGTGTTTATTTTTTATTTTTCAATATGAAAAATCATTTTAAGGAATGGGTGAATATTGAGCAAACGTGATGTTTTTGATCTAAGAAAGCAACTCCAACACTGTACGGTTAATCCTTGGCAAATTAAACCAACATGAACAGAAAAATTACAGGTAGCAGTAATTAATTAAAGATCTGCCATAATAGCTATCGGTCTTGCAAACCTACACGTTCGAAAGCTACAGATTGCGCATAAAAAAATTGCACAAATGTATCACACGAAGCAAACTATTACCTCATGAAATTATGCATAAGATTGAGCACGATTTGATGAGGAATGTATTTCTGGAGAAAAATATGCTTTTCACTCTAGTGTAGTTCCTCATAAGTATTCTCCTCTGAAGTACTTAGAATTCTCTTTTCAGGAACATGTTATTATATTGAAATAGTACAGTGTTTCATGGCCATGCCCATACGTGTGGATTCCGGATAATAATACGGTGATCTACATCAGGAACATTCAAACATGAAATTACGCTGCACTTGTAAAGAAGAGCAAAACTTATGCAGACTCACTCGGGCAATGAACTCGATGCATCATATTTCACAAGTTATTTCATCTGCAAAATTGCTGAAGCCTCCCAAAAATGGCAGATAAATTTTGCGCGACGGTGAAGCCACAAACTCTGCTATTAAATTGCGTAGTTTGCCTCGCCCGAGGACTAAAGGGAGAAGACATTTCTTGCCTAAGGACAAAGAAGAGAGAGGACTAGGGAATACCTTTTTTCCGTTTCCCGCAGAAACAGAATGCAGGAGTATTCTCTTTGTTCCTGAGCATGGAAAACTCATGTTCAAAGGAAAGTCATTAGTAGTCCGTGGTCTAGTTCTTAGTCTCGGCCGACTGGGAACAAAGTAGGTACTTAAATGAAATAGATTAATACGGGGATTCGTGAGATGAATCCTAACCTGAGCTTGTGATTTACTCATTTATTTGAGATTTTTCTCGATAACAATCATTTCAAATGGTTTTTTTAGTTTGTTCTTGCTTTTTTCAATATTTCAAATTCCTCAGGCATAGTCTGGTTGATTTGAAATCAGGAAGTTCCTGTTTGAATCATACAGTTTTTGGTTATATGTAGGTATTCATACCTAGGTACGTACTGACGTACATCCCAAAATTTTGGAATCAGGAGGTTCCTGTTTGAATCATACAAAAGACAATTTTTGGTTATATTTTGGTAGGCATTTATATGTATAGATTCGTACCTACGTATGTACATACCAAAAATTTCCATCCCATCACTATTTTGAAATACCTTGAACTCTATCCTGGCACATTCCCGACTTTCGGATTAAAGAATTAATAGTGTATCTTATCTCTTCAACTCAAAAGTTAGCAGGACCTTACTGTTAGCACCAGGCACCACGTACTCAGAAAGATTTAAAAAGAAGTAAAGGAAGTTTCTTATGATGAGTAAAAAGTTGGCTTGTTTAATAAAAGTTACCAGTTTCATACTCTTGAAATCCTGACCTAGAGGTTCTTCACATTCCTCATAATGATACTCGTATGGATACAATGTATCATCTACCGACAGGTTAAAACACGTTGGAACGCAAACCAGTAACAAAATATTGACCTTCTCCAAAAAAACAAGTACTTAAAAATACATAAAGAGCAAAAATAACTGAAGAGGAAATAATATTTAGAAGGAAAAACCTGTCTACTCATAAATTCCAGACACGGGACATGATAATTTTCAACAACAAAAAATATTTATAACAAAGCTACCAATTTTGTTTACCTTTGACATAAAGTGATATCTTCATTGTACATTGATGAATTTATTGTGTCTTTATACATAATATTCGTATATGTATATATCTATCAACAAATACTTTTCCTCTACAGAGTCTGTGTCGGTATCTCTAATTTGGTCCATCTAATGAGGTTTATTTGCATCCTTACGGGACTGACTTTTGAAAATGGATACATACAATCTATTGCCCATAGTTTTTGTAGTATGGAACCATTGCCCATATGTTTTGTAGTATGGAACCAGTTGACTTCCTAGGTCTAGTGTTTACTCGCCTGTAGGGATCAAATTGATCACTGTTCCTCTGGAAAGCCTTATGTGATCTAATGAGCATAAGGACACACTTTGAGTTTTTCCCTTCCTAAATAATTACTGAAAGGCAAAAACTTTAAAAGCTGGGTCACAGAAAAAAAGTGACGCCTATTTTTTCGATTATTTGCTTACAACAAAGCCCAATAATAGTAGGACCTATTGTAACAAGTGCAATTAGAGAGCTTGCATAACTTAATGCAGCACCAGGAGTAGAGCCCTCAGCATCAGTCTATAAACAACACCGGTGTGAGCGAGCATGGACCTGTGGCATGAAGACAATGTAACAGAACTATATAAAAAGACATTAACATGTCATGGCCATACTATGACGAGTTTAATGTGAAGGCAACGCTCTGTATACAGAACTGGATCTCCAGATGGAAAGCAATGATGGGTCTAGCCTGCAACGCATACAAATAGACTCACTCAATAACGGAAGAGAAGATTCGACCATTACTACCCACTGGTTTCTGGAATAAAATAGGTATTTCGTATTGCAAATTGTTTCACAAGTGCAAACGAACCATTATACCTACATGAAAAAAATAGTTTTTCTAAGAAGATTGCATTATGAATGAGTAATATTTTCAGTTATTATTTTCTGATTGTCTGTTGGTGTACATTTGCGAATTCACATTTTACCCAACGTGTTAGATCTATACAATCAGTAAAAGTACTGCAGAAATATAAACAATGCAATTGTTCTGAACAATTACTAACCTTACATTTACCTCAGGACAAGTCTGATTATGTACGTGTCCTTATCTGACCGGTGTTTCCAACTACATATCCAATCAATATTGAACTCTTGTGCTATTATTAAATTAAAAAATATAATCATTTTGATTTTCATTTAAAATTCGAATATTTTCCTTAACATAAGGAAAGTGATAAAAAAAAACACATCTAATATTATGGTAAAGTTAACAATTTGTTTGTCATTGTGAGATATTTAGTGAATACAACGCAAGCATCATTCTAAATAAGACCAACAGAACAAGTACAATAAAGAGTTTGGGCCCATGGTACGGTCCATTTTCTAACATTTATTATGGACTTTCAACAC
This sequence comes from Bactericera cockerelli, assembly GCA_024516035.1. Classification (NCBI taxonomy): domain Eukaryota; kingdom Metazoa; phylum Arthropoda; class Insecta; order Hemiptera; family Triozidae; genus Bactericera; species Bactericera cockerelli. The sequence continues at coordinate 9,911 of JAMCCL010000223.1, forward strand.
CTACAAGAATCGTTTTCAATAGTGAAACTATTGGAATCTTGAAGCTTACACTTTGAGAGCTTGACCCTTTACTGAGCACTGTTCCCCAGCACCATACGCCATAGATCAAGTAACACCACAACAAAACTTAACCCACGATAGGCCCAATTGACTCTCTTTACAAATATCTGGTGAATATTATAAGCAGTGTACTCAACAGGGCAACCACAGGCTTGTTGAATCCACCATTTTCGGCCGCGCCATTCTTGGGAAACACGTTCTGAGGAAAGGCGCTCTCGGAGTTGCAAGAGCGGCGTTGCACTCCTTGCAGTAGGTCAGGTAGCGGATGTTCTGCATCTTGGCCGTCTCACAGAAGCCCTTGGTGGCGCATGCTTGCTCACGATCTGTCGCTCCCCCGTCATCCTGCAGCAGGGAGTAGCAGACTTTGTACCTGTTGCCGCAGGTGATCGTCTCTGTTTTCCCCTCGCATTCTTCCTGCAAACCTCGGCATTTGATACAGGTCATAGAGGAACTGACGTTGTTTACCAGCAGGCACAAGAGGATTGATAGTGATAGACAAAACTGTGCGACATTTTTAGATCAAGTTTAAATACACAATACACCCTATGAATATTGATAATATAAATTTCAACTTTAAATTTCAACACAAAAACTCTTGATACTTTGTACCTATTGTATTTAGAAAAACATTTTTTTAAGAGCCAAATAGTCTTGACATTTGATGAAAGACCTGTCCTGAAAAAGAAAAAATACACTGGCAATAATGGACATAAACACTTCAAATCGATTCTTATTATTATGAAGAATCGATTTAAGAGAAGCCTAAATTATCACACCTCTATTTACTATCAGATCTATTGTGACCGCACATCGTATAAACTTGGCGATTTTTTTTAGTGACTTTCCATCCATGTATTCTCAACTTTTTTTACTAAATCATTTTACGTAGCCTCTTTACGTGAAAACATAATCTCCCAAAAACGGAAACAATGCTATGGTCTATAATTCTCGTAAACTAAATTGTTGAAGAGGTGTATCTGAAAATATATGTTTTGGCTCCCAACTTTACCTGCAAGTCGCTTAGAGCCAAACCTATCCATCTACCTCGCGTGTTATGAGTCTTCTGGTGATGGTCGCACTCGAATGCAATGGATAAAAGATGATAAAAAAACCTGCTACTATAAAAAAGAGTTGCCACCTATGCAATTAGAATTAAATAATTAGGGTTAAGCGCTCATAAACTGTGCGTTAGTCATCGGATCATGTACCTTAGCTGACGTTCAATTTATGCTAAATCTATCGATTTGAAAGTCGTAATCGTAGTCATCTTCGTACGAACAATTTGCCCTTAGTCGGTCTTTTTAAACTTTCAAGTCTCCGTGCACACTCCACAGTTTGTACGTCACTTTCTCTGACCCTTATCAGTAAACTTTTAGCTGCCGAAGTTTCGTAAATTTAGATGATTTTTGAGCTAGAAAGCTAAATTGCACAGGTGTCACTCTTCTTCAGAATCGCACTAGATAAAGATTTTCTGCAACTAATTGCAGACTGATGTTTGTCAGATTCAGCCCACTTGTCACTTTCAAGATATCCGCTGGATTTCTCTTCTCCAATTAACTTTATATCGGATTATGCTCTTATCTTTTTTTTTGTATAGTTGAAGAAGAAAAAATCCCTACATATCGAGCACACATACAAAAATGTACCAAATGCTAAAATTATAATACAAGACGATCTAAACTGATGACCGATGCAAATTTCAAAAAATATTGATCCTGAGATACACCTCATTTTCCAAGCTACTAGAGCTCTTTAGAACTTTACTGTTTATAATAGGGTATAGACTCTTGATTCTAGTATCATCATACTATGCAAGCAATCAACATGAGCCTTCGTGATTTACCAAATTTTCTACAAGATTCCGTATATGTAAAAAATCAAATTCCTTTCAATCTTGTGTGAGAAGTTATGAAGCCTGGAATTAATTACCCAGGAATACTGCTGATCACTCTTGGGTCACCTGTTCTCTCATTACAAACGAGACAGATTTGTGTTACAAAATTAATATCGGATTTAAATCTGGTTTCTCCGTAGGTCAGAATCGATCCGTTAGAAATATCAGGACTCGTATCTTCTAGGATGTGGACTTGAATGTAAAAATATTTATCTTAATGGGTCTGATCCAGTTCTTATGAAAGCGTTATTAACCAAAGCATATTTAAATCAAAACTGACGTAAACAGTCGGACAAGAATTCTTGGACTGTTTGACTTTGTCAGCTTGACATGCGCGGATATAGGGGGGGGCACGTGCCCCCCCAGATTTTTTCGGTAAGCGGTGTTTCTCAAATTTCATCATACCTAATCCCGTAAAAAAAAGATCTCAATGATTAGGGGGGCACGGGCCCCAAAATAATTCCCAATTCTAAAACTAATCCCGTTAAAAAAAAAAAAGATCTCAATAAGTTAGGGGGGCACGGGACCCAAAATAATTCCCAATTCTAAGAGACTAATCCCGTAAAAAAAGATATCAATAAGTTAGGGGGCACGGGACCCAAAATAATTCCCAATTCTAAGACTAATCCCGTTAAAAAAAAAAGATCTCAATAAGTTAGGGGGGCACGGGACCCAAAATAATTCCCAATCCTAAGACTAATCCCGTAAAAAAAAAAAAATCTCAATAAGTTAGGGGGCACGGGACCCAAAATAATTCCAAATTCTAAGACTAATCCCGTAAAAAAAAAAAAAAGATCTCAATAAGTTAGGGGGGCACGGGACCCAAAATAATTCCAAATTCTAAGACTAATCCCGTAAAAAAAAAGATCTCAATAAGTTAGGGGGGCACGGGAACCAAAATAATGCCCAATTCTAAGACACATAAGAGATAACTAATAAAAAACACTGCCAATTTTGAGATTTTATACAAAATTACTTGTATCTCCAAAACGACTGAACCGATTTTCTTTAAATTTGCTTTATATGGTAGAAAACCGTTTTTTATACATTCTAGATTCCGCAAAAAATTTTGTATCGGCAAGTCGTGGACCTTATTTCTTGACTTTTTTGTCCAAAATTTGGGATTTTTTTTTAAATATCAGAGTCAAATTATAATTAATTAAAAAGTAATTATAAATAGCCTATGTAAAACAATATATGCATATACATACAAATTTTTATCAAAATCGGGTGTACCGTTCACGAGATATAAGCGTTTAAATAAAAAGTTAGTGGTCACGCGCATCGTCTCTTTCACCCAGAACCCCTAGTACGAATTTGATGAATTTAAAATGGGACCATCTACAGAACGTCCTCCTATTATGTGTGCAAAATTTCATCAAAATCCGTCGAGTGGTTTCCGAGATTTGCGCGTTACAAGGAATACTTTTAACAGACCGACAGACGGACACAAAACCAAATTTGCTCAGGAGGTTATGAAACGTCCAGAAAAATGAAATCGGAGCACAAAAATATTTTTTTTTTTACAAAAACGAACACAATACTTCCGATTTCTAATATTAGAAATTTATCGGAAGTAAAATTTGTCAAATCCCACAGATTGTTCGAGAAACCTGAAATTTTACCTATAGGTCCATTTGGATCAGGGAAATATCTCCAGGGTTCAGTTACACGGGGTAAGGACAAAAATGGATGGGTGACACAAAAAAATCACATTTTTCGACCGAAAGGACATTTTTTTCTAAAAAATTTGTCGTGACGGCGCCACGGCGGCGGCATATCCAACTCAAAAAGAGTTCAAGTTTTCATTTGAGATATCAATCACAAAATTCTGATGAGCCGTTCTTGAAGCTACGTTGAGTAAGGACATAAAATGGATGGGTAGGTAAACAAACAGTTTTAACGCTTTTTTGACCTGAATGACATTTTTTCTCGAAATATGTCGTGACGAACTATCAACTCAAAGCGAGAGTGTTTTTGCAAGGGTTTGGAGTCTTCATTTGTCATATTGATCGCGAAATTCTGATGAGCCATTCTTGAGCTCCATAAGGACAAGAAATGGATGGGTGACACGAAAAATATTTGTGTGTATGTGTGTGTGTGTGTGTGTTAGGCTTGCGAAGCGGCGGGTGCAACCCGCTAGTTAGGTATATTGTGCGATTGTGCCCCCCCAGTTTCAAGAAGGCTATATCCGCGCATGAGCTTAAACAAGTGAACTAGGTTGCTTGTTTTAATGTAAAACCATTAATGCAGATGATTTAATAGCGTAAAATTAATCGAGATATGCAATTAAAAGTTTACTTACATCTAGTCCATTTACCCTCTCCTGAGCGGAGCTTGTTAGTTCAATATTGCGAGGTGTACTCTGGGGGGTCTTGGTCATTCATAACAGAAGATCCGGGGTTCATATCCCAGAGACAGTAAAACTGGTGTTTAAAAATTGATCTCAAAGTTTCTATCGGTATCATATCTCGTGACCCAAAGCAATTTAGGACTTGCTTTGTGTCTATATGATGTAGGACTTGCTTTGTGATTCAAATGCTAAGCGGATGACATTGCAGATACAAGCAAGCATTATTATTGGGTTCAAATTAGAATCCACGAAAAATATTGTTCCGAATTTGTCTATAATACGTCTACGTAATACGAGTATTATGTAGACGAGAAGATGTATTCATGGTTCACACTAGAATCCACGAAAAATACTGTTTCCGAATTTGTCTATAATACGTCACGTAACACGTGTATTACTTAGACGAAAGATGTATTCATGGCAGACGTTTGATGCATTTTATGTATTCAAAATTACATCTCCAAGGCGAAATCCATGGATTCCTCTGTCCCTGTACCAAGAAGTGTTGCAATTGTTGCAAACGCTTGCATCCACTCTCAGCAGCAACGAGTTTTAAAAAATCTCGAGGTCTAGACAATTTTCCTTCGCAGAAGGGGAGAAGACACTTCCAACGTTTCCAAGGAAGTGCTCTCCAGAGGTCTGTTGTAAGTGGCGCTTTATTCTGGTTGAAATGTGTTTTTTAATATAGCCTCTCGAGTAAGGTAAACGCTTTGGTCTATTATAAATGTGCTGTGAGATAGTCTCATTCCAAGTACTGCGTTCATCCTTTTAGTAAGAGTGACTTACTTGAGCCTTCATCAACGGTACCTTTTCTTCTGTGTTATCAATCAGTTAAAATAACATTTTGAAGGGAAAAAACGTTATTTACAAGAAAAACGGATTGTTTCTTTTTTACTTTTTGGAAAAAACACAACAATTGGTTCCATCTCTTCAAGTACAATATTAATAAAATTGTAAGATTTGATAAGTTATTGTCAATTTCTATAAATAAAAATATACAAATAAAACGAGTGCATCCTATTCCTATTCGTTGCGACAGATTAATTTATTTTAGTAGAGGATGGCAGGACTGTGCATTTGGACGGTGTCATTTGAACTTTGCAGTGTTTTTATTAGAATTAATTATTTTCCATCTTCACCATTAAAAGTTTGACCGCGAAGGCACACGTCCAGGTAACGGCATTCTAATTGGCCCTTGGCGCGAGGTTCAGAGCTCATTTCATATGCAACAGTAACACGGAGTGGACTTGTTACATCTAGTTCACTTGTTTGCTATCATAACAGTAAGGTAAGACAAGAGACAAGTAACTGATGTTAGGCGTTCAGACATTTCCAGGTTTTTTATGCATGAATATGTATGATGGTACTATGTATTGCTAGTGAAGTGGTCTAAAGTTTCTAGCCTGATCTAAATGTGGTCTCATCTAGTGAAACAAGTTAGAGGGATACGTTATATCCAATCACAACCAATGAAAATTCTTGAAAAAAAAAAAAAAAAAAAAAATACGTGAGAAGTACATTGTGTACTGTACAGTGTACGTGTAGTTGTTATTTCACCCAAAAACAAAAAGAAACTTTTTATTGACCTTAGTTGAAAACACTTTTTAATAAAAATTATTTACTTTTCTGTTTATTTTTTGAGAAGGAAATAAAAAATGCTTCTCTTACCTTGATTCTCAGACCCTAAAAAAGATTCATAGGAGTCCCCAGGTGAATAATCGAGCCTTTTTCCAAGTTCTAATCTCTATGGTGAGATTTTCCTGACTGCAACAGACTTATTAATTATGTACTTTTATTTTTCGTGACCATTAGCTGATGTTTTGTGAAAGCAATTATCTCAGAAGTTGAAAGGTCACTCCGTTTCCATATCCAGGTAACTGTGACAGGCACCCGGATACTCTGGTTTACTTGTCAGAGCTAGTGCAAGATTGCGAGCTGAAGCTTTTTGATAAAGAAACCGGTATTGAAATGTGAACTTGGAATTTATTTGACAAGTAACGTTGCAATGGCGTATGTATATTATGTATAGTTTTACATCGCGACCTCGATACGTGCATTTGGAAATCCTGGAAATTATCCTGAAAGGTCAACCATATTGAGATATGTCTATTTGCTATTAGAGCTAATCTTGAAATTTATATGTGTTTACTTTGGAAATAGAGCTTATTTCAGCGGATATTTCCTATATGTCTCAGTAGGTATGTTAATGCATCTATTGAAGCAGTCACAAATATTCTATTAGTTTTCTTGTTTAACTTAAGGGGGAGAATCCATGGTGATTTAGATTTTAACATGTATTGCCTTCATTTACAATTTACATGAGCATATAGAATTACAGATGTAGACCATCTTTTGAAGCTCTGAATCCCCCTTTACCAACGCTTGTGGTTTCCACAGGTTACAATGACCATTGCTTGGGACATAAATTTTCGTACTGAGAATTTGTAACAGTTTCATGGAAACTAATTGAATGCCAATAATATTAGTATACATAATATGGTTGTTGTTTTTTAATACATTCACCTGCTCGTATTTTATCCCAGATCTTTATTTCCCACTAGCGATATCTATGTACTTGCTGTAGCCACAAACAACAGTGCAGAAAGCCAGGGTCAGGACACGTGTGAGAAATTCAAGTCGGAGATAGAGTATTTGTGTTTCATGTAAAGAAATAGAAATTGTTTTGGTTAGGGTGTTGTTTTTTAAGTTCAAGACAAACCGCCATAGCTTTAACGAGTACGAGTAATGTTACTTTTTAATTGATCGCGGTTTTGTTTACAGACCGAACTTAATGCCTTACACCAGTAGAAAGTTGTCTGATCCCAGCAGAGATTGGCTTCCTTGTTCACAATGTAAAACCTTACTGGTTTTTCAACTTTGAAAAGTAAATAAAATAATAATGAAGGTCGTCCTCTGATTTGGCTGGACTGAAAAAAAGTACAGAGGATTCCCTAGATGCCTAGTGCTTCATTATTTTTACCGAATTTATAAGGGCGATCGTTAGAGCAAATGGCGGCTCGTAACCAGGCAATCGGTGGTTTGAATTCCAGCGGTCAGGAATTTGAGTGAGGCAGTCATTTTGACACAGCTTTTTGGTTTGACAAATATGATGCTCGTAAACGTATTAATGAGTTACCAACTTATATTGTGTTATAGGTATTTCTTTGAATACATTTTAACTTGTGTAATACTCGTGCTCTTCATGTTATCCTGATTTTATTGTACGCTAATTATTTTGACATGACGAGGATTCGAACAGCCAATCTCCTGATTCTCCTGACTTGTTGTTATCCTGCCATCTTCCGCAGGTTTTGCATTGCCAGGACAATATTAAGTGTAATTCTCCCTCTCCTCATAAAAAATTCCCTTTCTATGACCCACGCAACTTTTTTTCCTCTGAAATGTGAAAATGTGGACTTTTTCGTAAATCTTAATTTCACGTCCGTTAGTATGAAATTAGTAAATCTTTCCGTTAGTTATAAACAAGTTCGTGTGTAGGTTTTTTTCGCTGTATTATGTAGTCTGTTGTAATTATACAAATACCTATATTAATATAATTTATATGTTTTTACATGGTTTTTATAATCTTCTTCCCTCACCTCACCATTTCCCTAAGCTCGCTGGGGCAGGCCTGTCCTCAACTTCTTATATCCATTCTACAACGTGTTACATACATTTTTAAGTTTTGTAATTATACCAACATGTGTTGTATATGTGTACACTGACTTCACTATGTTGTTTACTTAGTGTTCCTGTGAACTTTTTTGTCCAGTCCAAATTATCTTTTCCTGCTATCTAGAGCTCATCAAGTTTCTTTGATATCTGTATGAATTTTTTATAAGCCCATTTATTTTTAACCCCTCCTCTGCGTCTTTCGCTCTAGTCTAGGTCGAGTACCTTTTTTTTTTTCGTTCTTTAAGAGCAATAAATAGGACAAAGTGGCGTTGCGACAAGGCCATCAGAAAGACCGATAAGAACAGCATGTGTGACAAAGTTCTAATTAATTTCATAAATAAATACAAATAAGCTCCCACATCAACTTCGGCCTCAAAGGAACACGAACTCAAAGATCCCGCCCAAATAAGAGACTGATTTTCATCGAAAAATTTGTGCTGCTCCATTTCTCTTTGGCGTTTTCAACTCAAATGTTCAACACATTACTTACCTAGCTTTTCTTCAAAGCTATAGACTTTGTGCACTAAACTTTCCATCTTTGAAGAAACTTATATTACAGGGGATAGATTTGCTGTGATTACAGGTCCAGTAACTGACTTCAAACAAAACTTGAACACAGTATTCGTCCTAGAAGAACTAACTGTCAATAAGGAATAAACATCGGCCCCTTGCTGATATTCTCACCGAAAAGAATGTTTTCGGTTCCTGACTACCTTACCCTCAATGTTTCACCTCATTATGGATTTTTCCCTGATAAAAATCAAACACATTAACTCTCACCATGGTCTTATTCCTCTTGTAGAAAAAACATTTCTTCTCTTTTATTTTATAAACTCATTTCTCATGTTTTAGTCCTCAATGTAAACATTCGATTGGGTTTCAAGTAAAAACTCCCCGCTGGCTCAGAATTGAGCCATTACTTCTTGCAGCTGGGTTAATAGTTTTTCCTCTTGTCTGTGTCCCAGCGCAGCGGTGCTTTGTAACACTCCGGACCAAGTATCTATATCTATCACAATCACAGCATTAATAATGCTTAATTAGGAAGAAACTATAAACAAGGTATAAATGAGGATGCTGTCAGTATTGGTGTGAGTTGATAGATATCTGTCCACTGTCCATAGAACATTTGTTACCATTGTCCTTCAGTAATTTAACCATCTGAGTTCAGTGCAGAATCTATTTATTATTATTTTTCAGTGGTTTCTTAGAACTAACATTAATCCATACGTAAAGAATGCTGCTTAGAAATTTGTGATAGATATAAATATGTACAATGTATATGTACATGTTAGTATTTCAAATTTTGCCAGCCTCTCAAAAGAAAAGAAAAAAAAAGCTGACTCAAAAATACAGAGAATGGCCATCACAAAAAATCGTGTTCACATAATTATATAAAATTTATCTACTTCCTTGGATATGTCAGCATTGGTTTATTTTAAATACAAAAACCATCTAATTTAGACCTTGAGTCCACTTGTTCTAGCTCCCTTGATGGGTTTTTATTTTCGTCCATATTCACAAATAAAAACCATCTGATTCCTTTGATATTTGTATCCGATGAGAGTTTATAGGACTGAATGCCCTTCGTATTAGACCTTACTGAGAACGTCGGGTTTTGTGTATCCAAATACCCATAACAGCCTTATTTTGTATATTTTAAAATGAAATTTTTAGAATATGATATGATCCCTGTATGAATACGTACATTTAATTGTAGGTACATGGGTCCGTATTATTAGCAATCTACCAAAGTTGGAAGCCGCTATTGTATTATTTTTTAATAAAATTACAATTTGTTTCTCTCTCAGTTAAAGATAAAATTGTTCTGCTTTAAAAACGAAAAGATCAATAAGACAGAAAAGTAAGGGCAACCCGAAAAATCATTTTATGCACAGAAAATTAACATAACGTTTTCTTACAGTAAAACAAAAATAAAATATTTACTAGTTAATCTCCGATTCTCTGCCTCGCAAAAAAGCTTCTTTTGCCTACAGTTCAATCATGTCTTTTTTTGGATCGAATTTTAAAAAATTTGTAGTGAAAAAATCATAGAGAAATTGTTTTTTTTTTTTAAACAAAAATGTATAGGGGAATTTTCACTATGGCCGAATATAACACAGGATTAAATTTTAAGCCAAGAAAAACCTCAAGTCTAATTTTTCAACCAATCAAGCGCACTATAGCCCGATTTGAGGGAAAAGATGCCTTGGCTCATCTCCCCCATTTCCTCTTATATTTCCCCCTCCCCCTACTCTATCTCCCTATTTTCTCTCCCCCCTTCCATTTTTTACCTCTCAATTCAATCTCTTTTCCCATGTTTTTACTACTTCCTCTTCTTTTTGTCTCTTTATTTCGCTTTTGTTTTCCCCCCCAAAACCCTCTTCCGTCTCAATCACCCCCTCCATTTTATCTAACTTTTTCTTTTTTTTCTCCTTAATTTCTCCGTTTTGCTATTTTCTCTCTCCTTCTTCTTTAATTCCGTCTTATTTCTTCGTTCCCCCCCCCCCCCCCTTTCTAAAATCATTTCCCTTTGCAATATCTCTATCTCTTCCCTCCCCCCTCTTTCTTCTCTTTTTCCTTTCCCCTCTCTCCCTTCTTTTCCCCCTCTCTCTCCTCTTTTTCCTCTCTCTCTTCTCTCCCCCTTTCTCCTCCCCCCTCCCTCTCTCCCTCCCCCCCCCCCAAATCTTTGCATTTCCTCTCTCACTCCCTATAGTTCCTACAAAAGCTCGAGCGTCCCCCAAGGGGAAAAAGGCTCAAAGTGTCAAGTATTGGGAGCAGGGGACAGGGGGGGGGTCTGGGGTTTCCGTCAATCATCGTTTTACACACAAAGCCAAGAAGGGGTTTTCACTTTTCACGAGTCGCTTCAACATGAACAGCAAGCAGCATTTTGTGAAAAAATGAAAATAAATCTCGCCCCTCTTTGTTCTTGCCCCAGGCCCCCTGCTAACAGGTCCATTGGGTGCGAGTCTAGGGCTCACTGGCCCTGAGTGTAGGGCTGTAGGCTAACAAATAGTGGTTTAGAAAGTAGGGGTAGATTGTGTTGTTGTAATACACTTATGGTAAGTTAATGAAAATATATTTAAGTAATAATTTCTTATTGCGTTCGTCTCTTTGTAAACCAACCCCAACACAAAGTAGGGGGGTTGCTTTATTAAAATTAATGTTCAATTAACAATCCAAACGCATAGGACTTTTTTGCTTTACATTTTTCTTGTGTTTCATTATTATTACATTCAGACTTATTTTCCTAACTCCCAAATGGTTGGTGTTTATCTTTTATGTTGACCGAGTGAAATCGAAATAAGGGCTAACAGAATAATACTTTTTTTTAATTTTACATGTTTTCCCAATTACAATGAGGGCTCCCTCTAATTAAAATTGAAATCAGAAAAATCATCGCTTGAAGAGTACACATCACCGCTTGAGTTCTTTAATAAGGTTTGTTTGCCCTTACATGATTTTGTTTGACCGTTGGTTTATTTTTCCAGAGTTAACATTTTGGGTTGGGTTTCAACCACTAAGGGAAAAAGCCGCGTTCCACGACCAGCCGCCTCACTCGGGAATGTTGTGCGGCTCAATTGTGACACTGGCGTCTGTTTCTCTGCATTTGTACCTTTTTTCGTGGTTGTTATTCTCTACTGAATGTTTTCTTTTCTACCGCTCTACTAACTCCCTTACACCCTACCGAAAAATTTGCCCTTTTTTGATCACCCATTTCGGTGGTGGGGGTAAGTTGGACTCAAATAAACCTGGATGAAATTGCCCGAAACCACCCATTCTTGCCGAGGTTCTGTGACAAATGCAGCTTTTTTTAAACTCTCCATCTTTTTCCCTCTCCCCCCAGTATCAGCAGACCGGTTGCGGTTGAGAAGTCACCGGTCGGACGCATAAGCCTCCGTCGTGATTCAAACCCGCCCAGTGTACAGGGTGGACCCCACCACGTTGGCCTTTCGCCCGAACATGTGACCTCCTATCTCCATATTCCCTTGTTATTTTTTTTACATTTCAAAAGATTTCTTTTTTCATTTTCCCTTTTCTTCTTTCGTATACTTACCTCCTTTTTCCTTCTAATTAACTTCACTTTTCCTGTAAAAAAATAACAATATCATTTAAAAATTCAATATTTAAGTATTTAAAATAATAAATATTCAAATTCATTGACATTTGAATATAAGTAGTAATTGTTTTATTAATTAAAACTTTTTTGTTCCTATAAATAACTAGCCGTTTGCCCGTGCTTTGCAACGGGACCAAAAATTTTAAATTTACTAAGGCCTGGCCGTACTGCTGGCAGCAAAGCCTTTTTTGAACTTTTTATAATTTTTCTGGACAAAGCGAAAAATGGGTTTTGGGGGGGTCAATTCTGGACTTTTTTCGCTATCTCTTAATCGTTTTGGCTAAACAACCCGGACAAACAAAAAAAATAGGTAGGTAGGTAGGTTTCCCTTTTTTCTGTTTTATATTTAGGATTTTCGGTATCTAAATCTTTTAACTAAATATTAACAATAAAAAAACTTATTGACGACAAAAAATCTAAATGAAACTTTCAAAAATTTTGTCTCAATCCCCAACTCAAACGGGGAAAATTAAAAGGGTTAAATTTTCATTTTTTATCTTTTCTTTTTTGTATAGTAAAACACATCTTAAAAAGGTAACCTACAAACTAACATAACATCCAACTTAAGAAAACCAAAAATGGGACACAAAAACACGGGAAATAATAAATATGCAAAAGTCAATATGAATGTTAAAGAAAAAAAAATGTGTGCAATTGTGCATTACCTTTTCAAGCCGAGTGAAAAAAAATAATTAATGAAAAAAATAACAAAAGATACATTCTTTAAAATGAAAGTAAGATCGTCTTGTTATCTTATCACCGATTTAGTCATTTGAACCGACCCGTCGATGTTTCAACGTTTTATGGCTTTTCCTTTCAACCCCTTTAAACAAATAAGGGGAGGCAATTTCTAATACCGTCTTTGGCACTTGCTAAGCTGGAACTGGTTGTCTGCTCAGTGGAACTGCCAGCCTTCCTGACTGCTTCCACTTTTCAAAAATTCAATATGTTTAAAAAATAATGCTTTGAAAATCGACTTTTACAATGTTGATAAAAATTAAAACAAGAACCAAAAACGAAACGGATAACTTTTAAAAAAACCTTACCCTTAAACCCCAATTCTAAAAAAATCTGGTGTAAACACCCACAGGGGCCCCTTTCCTTTCATAATTATAAGGATTGGAACGGACCAAAAACCCTGGGCCTCAAAGGTAACATTTAGCTAAAAATCAATATCAAATTCGTAATCAGCCCCTCAAAATCATTGGATTTAAATATGTCACAAACCCCCATCTACGATAAAAATAAAAAAGAAAATCAAAGCGGGTTCCCCCCAAAATACCGGAAATTGGGGCCGAGGTCCCAAAAAGTTCAAGATATCAAAAAAATGATCAAAGAGACCCCTATTTTTTTTTTTAATCTAAGAACAAAAATTGTTCTCTAATATTTTTTTGTATCTTTAACCAATTAAAAGGAAGCGGCATTTTGCGGCCAATATTTGCGGTTGGGGGCCCCCCGTCTGGGGGCCGATTGAAAACCAAAATTTCGTGGTTCGTCGGTGTATAAATTAATTACATACCAATTTCAAGTCTCTAGCTTTAACCGTTTCGAGATATCCTGTTTACACACAGACAGACAGCAGACAGACAGGACCACAAACAAAAGGCCCGAAAAAAAAACTTTTTTGGTATCCTGAGGCTATAAAATTTGTCCAGAAATGTGAAAAACTGGGTGGTTCAAATTTTTCGAGGAATACAATACTTTCCTTATTATAGGATAAGGAAAGTAAAAAAAAAAAATTAAAATTTTACAAGACCCCCATATTATTTTGATTACCCAAATTTGAACAGTGAAAGGTGAGTATCAAGAATAAAATCACAATAATTTAATTAATATCTACGTATTATTCCGAGGGCTGACGGTTTTAATCTTTATCAAATTTCTTTTGAATCCATTATGAAAAACGGTCTGTCAACAATCTGACCCTCTGGCAAAACCATGGATGAGATCATTTTTTATTTAAATTTTAAAATTTTCCCTATAAACTCATAAAAAATCTCCTGAAAAACCTTATTTTTTGTTGCCAATGATGATTTTTTTGACAGTATTTCTCAGTTTAAATCACTAAGCCAATATCAAACTTTTATGCTAAAAATGATAATGTTGCATCTTACTCCGAAAAAATTCCTAATTATAAGTTTACAAATTCCTCCGACATTTCTTTCGGTTTTGAGTTTCGTGTGACAATAATTGACACCTGCCTCCATAGGTATCTACTTTTTTTCCATTTTTCTTATTTTTTAAAACTTTTTCTTTCTTGTTCGCTGTACTTACATTTTCTTTTTCTTATTTTCATCCTACATCAATTTATAGGCAGGAAAAAATATTTTTGTTTTTTGGGTTTTATACCCTGTTGTTAAGTCATACATACACATGTGCATCAAAACCTCTGTTAGTGTTTTTCTTTTAATTGCATCGTACAGATTTTTAATTTTAATTCAAAAAAAAGTGAACTTTAGATAAACACATTTGAATAAAATATTCCAGATTTACCTACATACTTGTTTTCGTGAACCAGTAAACTTTAGATCATTCACCCTCGTTTTTATAATTACTGTTTTTATACGGCAATGATTGCAAAAAATATTGGTTCATAACTCAATATTTGTGGGTTAAAAAGTATGGAAATTTCTATAAACTGATCACATAAAAAGCTTTAAGCATGTGATTTTTCAAAAACATCTCTTTTTTAAAATGAATAAAGTGTGTTATCTAACGAAACATGTTTGAATCACTCAAGAATAGATCATAATGATATTTTCAACAAATCTATTTATGATTTTTTTTAATGGAAAAATAATCATTTAAAATCACACGGGCACATAAAAAAAGTTAACAATTCAAACTCAAAAAACCCCAAAAAAAAAAAAAAAAAAACTTTGAAAAAACAAAAACCTTTTTAAAAAATGAAGCAAAAAAGCATGCATTTCCCTTCGATTTTACCTCCCCCAAAAAAGCATATCCTGGATTTAGGGGTTTTCGAATTGAAACCATAAAATTATACCGATAAGTTAATATAAATTACCTACTTGACAAAACCAACTTACCGCAAGACTTTGTTGTATAATTTCACCCAAAGTAATTTCTTTTGTTCTTGTACACTTGATTGTTTTGTTTCCTATTTTTGTTTTTGCACTGATTGTCCTTATAGTGATAAATATTAAATACCTGCTGTAAGTTTGACTAATTGAAAATTTTTCGTCCTGTATCTATCTTCTGGGTTCCCCCGTCTCGGCCGGACTTTGTTGGACTCTGTATGTACCCCCTTTCTCCTACTTGTAAATATTTTGTAGATTACATTTTTTTACCAATTTCTGTCATGAAAGTGCATTTGGGTTTTTTTTTTCCGATTTTTTCATAGTCAAACTTTGAAGGCATAATACTCTTTACAAAAGACAAGGGGGAGAGGGGAATTTCATTGAATGTGGGGATCTCAGTTGGAATGTGTTTTGAGAACATTTGTTTAATAAAAATCAAATTTTTTTTTTGAATTTTTCTTCTTAAATTTCAATTTAAATATTATTTTTTTGTTGATTTCTTATCATCCTCTCATTGAAAATGGAATCCCTTTTTGCATGAAATAAACAAAACAAACAAAAAAAATGAATCAGTAGTGTCTCTAATATTATTCACCTATTAAAACAATAAAAACTGTGTGTGGGTGGCACTGTCAAAAAGAAAAATTTTTTTCGCTTAAAAATCCGCCCTCTTTCAAAAATAACTGGGGTGTATTTCCTGCACTTTGCAAAGTGATGTAACTCGGTTGAAGATAATATTTTTAAAAAGTTTTTTTTTTAGCAAAATTACAGTAATGTATATCCGGGGGACAGTGTAATTCCCGGAAAAGAAGAAACACAGCTGTATTACAACATGCGCAGAATTACTTATTTGTTAAATTTTGATAATTTTAATTTTTCCTTCAAAAATAAAATTTACTCCCAAAAAAACTTCATTTTAATTTGACCTACCTTAAAAACAAAAAAAAAAATTGAGTAGGTAAACAATACATTTGGGATATTTTTGAAACATTTTTTAAAAACATGTATTTCGCTTATTTTAAATTTTATTTTCTTGAAAAGATTCTTTATGTTTGAATCATTATTGAGTCTAAATCCTTATTGTTTTGTTATATTTAAAAACAAAAACAATAACTTTTCAGGCGCATGGAAATACACGGATTATATGAAAAATTTCAAGTGGTCGGTTTTTTAATTATTCCTTAGAGCACTCTAAAAGAGATTTCACATTTTTTGACCAAAAACTTAATTTTACATTTAAATTTAAAATCTTTCTCGATTGTTTTTTGTGATTCAAGTTGCTTTCCTCATATCTTCCTATAACTTTAATTACCTCGGATACCGGTTATGAAATCCTTTTTGTTGTTGTATTTTTTTCTAAGCGAAATTTAACCATGATGAGGAAGTCAGTAAAATGAAAGTTTTTCTTAGTGAACAAGTATGTTTCAGTTGTTGGTGAAAATAAATCATTCTGGATATCAATACTTTTTGTATATTATAAGGAAGTAGAAATATTTTAGTGCCCCAAGTAAGTACCTAAAGGAATGTACTCTATTGTTTAAAAAAAACCCTTTCATATCTAAATAACCCCACTATTCTTGCATTTCTTTACTCGCGTATGAGTCATGGTACTTGAGTCTCACAAGTATTTCCTCTTCACATCATAAGAACCTATGTTTTTTTTCTTAATTGAAATTATTTTATAATTAAATTAAAAATCTACATCAAATATCGTAACTGCGGACCCCCTTTTTACCTTGTTACCAAAATCAGGGTTTCACAGAAGAAAAAATAAAATTTTTGTCAAGTATACCATGTAAGGTAAGTGCTGTCCTTCTATTGTTACTATCCCCCCCCTCGTGTGATATTTTAAAAATATTATAAAACAGGCAGTCTAATTTACCAAAAAACAAACTGCAAAGTAATTTTTTTTATTTTTCAATTGTAATCCCAATGACTTTTTAACCATTCACATCTTATTTCTGCTACAAAGCGAAATAGAGTTGAGAAAATTCCATTATTTTAACAGAAATTGTAAATTTAAAAACCCTTTTTCAATTTTTCATGTTAATTAAAATTTTCTAAACATGAAATTTCCATTTTAAAATTTTTCATTTACATGTCAAGAGATCCCGAAATTTCTTATTTGAAAATCTGAAAAATATGGACACCCTGTATACATTTATACTTTTTAAAACCCTGTAAACAATTACTTAAAACCACTCTACTACCCCGTAGGGGGCCAATAACAAGGAAGTTTTATATAAAAATGCTATAAATGTTGTGTTTTACGTGTAAAAGATTATTTAAAAGACTAATCGGAACCCAGCTCCGGGCAAAAAAAACATTAGCGGCCCGAAAACTGCCGGGTGGGAGCAAGCATAAATGAATGATGAAACAGTTGAATGGAAAAACACCCCCCTTCAACTGTCCATAACGGGGATGAAATTCCCTTCAGTTTTCCCCTCTGTGGAAGCGAAAAACATTCGAGAATTTTCCGGGGAAATCTTGTGGACCAACAAAAAATGGCGGAAGAGGAAAAAGAATGTGTGCAGGGGGTTTCTTCATAAAAAAATTAAATTCGTGCTCAAATGAAGGAGCACTTAGGTGGGAGTAAAATAAATAATTGACGCTAATGATAGTGGTAGTTCTGGTGGACCGGGGATAATAAGTCCCAACAAGAAAAG
The DNA here is from genome assembly GCA_024516035.1 of Bactericera cockerelli. Lineage (NCBI taxonomy): Eukaryota > Metazoa > Arthropoda > Insecta > Hemiptera > Triozidae > Bactericera > Bactericera cockerelli. The sequence continues at coordinate 27,714 of JAMCCL010000223.1, forward strand.
TTGCATCTTTGAGGGTTTCAAGGTCAAGCAGATGATCCAGTGACCCCAGCAAGCGTGTGAATCTATGAATTGGATCAAAAAACTATGTATAAAATTTTTCCTCTCTTCTTTAAAGATTTGACCACATAAATTATGGGGTTTTTCTATAGGTTAGGTAGAAAATTAAAAAACTTATCTATTTTTAAAATTATTATTAAAGTTCAAAAACATGTTGTCTCCCGTTTAAAAACCACTCGGTTTCCCTTTTCCCCCCCTCCAATGGGACTAAAACTAACCCCTGGCTACCAGGCTTTTTAAGTTAGTGACCCAATAATCTCATTTCCCTCCCCCATTCAATTTCGTATAAAAAATACAAACTACGAAAGGGTGTGATTTTCTTGCTGAGGTAAATTTAGTTGGAATGGCTGCTTCAACTACATCGGGAAGGTGCCATTACATTTTTTCTTTGGTAAAAAAAATCGAGAAATTTAAACCCTTATCTTCCATTTTGACTAGAAAATTAAATTTAAAAAATTCAAAAAGGCCTTGTTAAAACGACACATGGTTTTTCTGAAACAAAACTATCTGGAGGGGGGACTACAAATATGAGACAAGAGGGGAAATTATTTTTTCGATTCAAATCCTCCCGGCCGCCCAAACAGTCACAGTGTTCCCATTGAAAAATTTCAAAAGTGTCACAGCCCGAAATAAACTCGTATAAAAACAAATTTCAATTGCCCCCGGGGGTTTTACAGGAAATGAACCGAATATTGAAAAAAATACATCTACCTGCCTAGACTGAGGATAATTTTTGCCTTTCAGTTGGGACCAAAAACATCGAACAAAACACTTAAAATTCGTAGCAGCAACTTCCATGAAGGGTGGTCAGTTAACACCTTTTCAGTTAGTTCGTAAAATTTGCCCAAGTTCGATTCCCAATGGTTTTCTCTAAGGATATTTTATTATTTTGCCTTGAAAAATTAAAAAAAAATTGACTCAAACAAGAGTCAATCATTTTCTCAGGATAAAAAAAAACCCCAACAGAATGAAGATTGTGTTTTTAAAAATTTTTTTTTTTTTTTTTATTTTACGGATAAAACATTGACGACGGTGCCCGTGAGGAAAAAGAGTATTTACTTGTATGGGGAAACGACCATGGTGCTATTACCAGGTATAAAGAATCATGTAAAATATTTGAAAAAGTGAAGGAGGAGGCTTATATCACAAAAAATTGTGAAGAGGCCTTGTGCTTCACCCAATAGAAATCAATTTTTTTTTAACTTAAACCTAATATGGCTGCCTGGATACGAACAGTGGCTTTACCAAGTTACGAGTATCAAATTTGGACTTGTCGGAAAAGGTTAGGTTAAGGAGTTGGGATTTTGGTACAGGGAATCTTGCCAGAGGGAAAAAAACATTAAATTTCAATAGAAGCCCTTTCAAATTTTCAAGAGAAAAGAACAAACGTTCTTACCCCCCTTTGAAATTGAAATATTTTGAAATAATTGAAAATCTTCCTTGTCCATAAAAATTAATATCTCTAAGTGATTTGCATTAATTTCGACTCTCTCCTCCCTATTTCCTATTCTTGTTTCTTCTTTAATTTATTTAAGCGATTTTGAATTTTCATGTTAAATTTTTTCCTTTGTTTTTTAGAAATAATAAATTTTCTTAGCACTTTCCAAGAACCTGTTATATGTCGACTCCCCCTAAAAAAAAAAAAAAAAAAACATTGAAATTTGATCAATTCGAAAAAAAGCTTAAAAATTTTTTCCCTCTTCTTTCTCTTCTTTAAAACGGGTCATTCGGGAAAGGGATTTTAAACCCAATAGCCTTCACCACAGCCCTACGTTGGGCCAAGACTGAACAGCCCTCATGAGGGCAATTAATTTGAGCGGAAACCTACCAAAAAGCTTGGGTGGGCGTTGCTTAACTTGGGAAAAGGAATGGGTTTGAACGCGTTAATTAAAAAAAAATCGCATCACATTTGGGAATAAAATGAATACTACTAATAGTCCCCCAATCAATTTTTATGATAATTTTAAAAACTTAAATCATTTTTAATAGTCTTAATCATTTTGATGAACTAAACTATCTTCACTATGAGTTATTTATCGTAAAATTATTTTTTATGAAAATCTTAATTGAACACATATTAATTCAAACCCCATTAATAATGGTAAAACATTAAAATACAAAAAAGAAAATTTAAATATAAACAAAAAAAAAAAACAAAATATATACATACTCCTAACTAAAGGGGCCCCGGGGTTTTGCCTATGGCAATATTTTTTCCCCAAAAACCCAATAAACCCCTTTCCTAGGGGAAAATAAAATACAAACGATAAAGTAATAAAACATATTTACATGTGGGGATGTTTTACAATTTTGCCCCCAAAAGGTTGAAGAGGGGGGATTGCACTTGCATGGATTTTGTCTGCCTAAAAAACCAAAATACACAAATATGTATTATTTTTTGAATTTTGAAAAATGAAAATTTAAAAAAAATGTTTACAAAAATTTTCGTTTTTAAAATTTAAAAACCCGGGGCTCTTTCTTTCCCTGTTTTTAAAAGGAATTTTTGGATTTTGTAACAGCATTTTTAACCTCTTTACATTTTTTGGAAAAAATTTTCCAAAACCAAAAGTTTGGGGTGCATGCAGTGTTTCCATGAAAAATGATGAAGCAGTCCCCTTTTTTATATAGTGATTTTTTTATATTTTTAGTTTTTTTAAAAAAACCGATTCTGACAAATAAAATGCCCCCCATTTCTTTATTTTTCTCTTCCCTTGCCCCCCCCTATTCTCTTCCCGCCTCTTCTCCCCCAAAACCCTTTCCCCCCCCCCAACCCCATTCTATTCCTGTCCCACGCCCCAATGTCTCAGCAACTGGACCCCCGGGGGGGAAAAAAAGAAACCCCCCAAATTTTCCCCAATGTTAACAATTATTTGGGAAACCCCCCAAAAAGGAACCCCAATCGAACTCCTTTTCCTCTTTTCTCTTTTCCCCCGTTTTTTTTTTCCCCGGGAAAACAAAAAAGGGGCACATCTTTCCATGCCTTATCTAAAAATTTTTTTCTCCCCCAAGTTTTTTCCTTTTTTTTTAAAACACAAAAATTTTCTCCCTCCCTCTCTGGTTCTTTTCAGTTTTTTTCTTTTTCATGGGGGCCCCGTGCCCCTTTTCCCACTCTCTCCCCAAATTTTTTTTTTCCCCCTGTTTTACCCCCTTCCCCCTTATCAATCTCCCCCAAAATTTTTTTCTTCCTCTCCCCGGGTTTTTCATCTTTTTCTTCAAAACTTCCTGACCCCTACCCCCCCTCTCCCGCCCCTCTTTTTTCCCCTCCCCCCCTCGGGGAAAAACTTTTAAATACTCCCTTTCCCCCCAAAAACACCTGCAAAAACTTTTTCTCCTCATCCATGAAAATTCCCCTTCCCCTTAATTTGTTCCTGTCTTGTCCCCCCCCCTCCCCCCCTTAATATACCTCTCCCACAAAACCCCAACCCTTAAAACCCCCCTCTCCCCCCCCCCCCGGGCCCCGTGCGGTACTTTTTTTCCTGGGGGGTCTCTGTCCTTGCTAATCAAAAATTTAAAAACCCCCCCCCCCCCCCCCCCCCCCCGGGTCCGCGTGCGGTCCCCGGAAGGGGGCCTTTTGGGGCCCTTTTTGTCCCGGCCCGGGGAAGGGGCGTTTTTGTGCGTCTGGCCTTGGATTTTTCCGCAAAATCGCGGCCCCCCCACATCTCCCCCGCTCCCCCCTCGACGTGAGCCCCCGGCTTGTGAAAAAGCCTACTCGGACGTGTCCTTTTTTTTGCCCCCGTGTTTCCCCGGACGGCCCGGGGGGGGAAAATTTTCTCGAGTTTGTACAGCCCCGGGCGCCCTGCAAGCCTTGGGGCATGAAGAAATTCAGGTAAAATTTTTTATGGGCCCCCAAACTATTATTTTAAAAGGGGTGTGGCCCCGGGGAGAAGGAGCAAAAAAAAACTTAATGCAAAGAATAAAATTTTGGGTGTTCAGGTTGGGGAAAGCGGGATGGGGTTTTGGGAAAAAAAGAAAAGGGGCCCCCGATATGCGGGGGGGGTTTTATCTATGATTAAACGAATTTTTTTTTTTTTTAAATATATTACCCCTTTTAATTCCTTTCCCCCATTTCTTTGGTATTTTGTATACACGGACACCCCCTACAAAAGGACCATTTTTTTTTTAAAAAAAAAATGTTTCAGGTATCAATGTAAAAATGGGGAAAAGGTCCCCAAGCCCCCAAATTTAAAGTTTCATCATTTTAACAACATTCCCCGTTTTCCCAGTTGGAAAAAAAGGTCTCCTCCAAAAGGGGCCCCCGTCCGTCATTTGCGGATGTGCTATTTTTTTTTTCTGCAGGATAAATTAGGTTCGATTCTATCCTGGTTATAGTTAAAATTCTGAGGGGGTTTCTATTGTACCTGAGATGAAAGACGAAAAACAAAAATTTTAAAAAATTCTGAAAAGGGAACCAACCCGCTAAAAAAAGGGCCCCAAAAAAAAACGCTTTTATCTTGAGTAAGAAAGCTGGGAAAACAGGGGGGGATGAAGAGTTAATTTTTAAAATTTTTGTCCCCTTAATAAAGTCCCCCGAAGACCCCCCTGGGGATTAGGTAAGACAAGATGGGGAATTTTTCTGTCAGGGGATGTCAAGCCAAACCCCTTTTTTGTACAAAGGTCATGCGAAAGCTAATAGCTTTTAACGGGAATTCCGCGGGGGCCCGCTTCCCGGGGAAAATTCCCCTTGCCAACCCCAACCCCACGGGGACCAAAAAATTTAAAAAATAAGTCATGACTTGATTGGCCAAAAACGATACAGGGGGGGAACGGGGAATGTTGACTTAAATCCACCCAAAAAACAGGAAAGATACTTTTTTTTAATTTTGAAAAAAAAGAAAAAGGGAAAAATTTTTTTTAAAAACCCCCCCAAAAAAGGGGGGTGGGTTTTTTCCCCCACAAAAAAACCCCATCTCTCCCCCTTTTAAAATATGAATCCGAAAACCGTTACTTGAAAAGTGAAAAAGAAAAAAAAAGCAAACAAAAAAGTCGTTTTGTCCCTTATCTTGTGGTCTGATAATACTATAATTTTTTTTTCTATGAAATATAAATTTTCACCTTAATTTTAAAAGAATAATTTTTAAAAATTTAATGAACTTTTAAAAATTTGGGAAATGTATTTTGGAAACGTTTTTAAAAAAAAACTTTAAAAACTTTGGGGAAAATAAAATAAACAAACCCCAAAAATTTCCCCAAAGTATTTTAATTTTAATTGGGGCTTCAAACTTGAACCTGTCCTAATTTTATAAAATTTTCCCCCAATTTAAAGATGTTATTACTAATCGGAAAAAATTTTTTGGACCATGGGGGACATTATTTTTAACATTATTAGTTTTTGGACTTATTTTTTTAACCTCCCCCCTTTCCCCAGAATTACAACTTTTAAACACACACGCTTTTAGCCCCCCGGGAAAAATAGAATCTTTATTTTGTTTTTTTTTTAAAAAAAAAAAACAGCTTTAAAATTTTTAAACTTTATAAAAAAAAAGCTTTGCGTTTGGGGAAAGGAAGATTTTTTATTGCACTTTAAAAAGCCATGAAATTATAAAAATTGGGGAAAGGGGCTTGGTTAAATTTTTAAAAAAAAAAGTTATTACAATCTTTGACTTTTTTTATTTTTTAAATTTTAAAAAAAGTATAAACTTTTTTCTTGGTTTAGTTTTGACCCATTGGGAGTTGAGTGCAGTGGTTAAAACCCTTTTTTTGCTTAGGGGGAGAGATGGGGGGCAGGGGGGTTTTAAATTTATTAAAACAACAAATTTCATGGTAATTTTCGGGGGCTTTGGAGATAAAAAGAGAAAAACAAACAAAATTGGGGGTATAGAAATGAAAATTCATTATGTTTTTTTTTTTTAAATTTTTGGGACTTTAAACTGTTCCCCAAAAATGCTTCTTGCCGTAGCATTATGTTTCGGTAGTAAAAAATTTTTGTAATTTAATGTGGGGCCCTAAGCTTTGGATCCCCTTTCCCCCAGCCAAACCCCTGTTTTGGGGAAAAATTCCCCCAAAAAATCTTCCCCCAACCTCCCTTGGGGGGCCCGCCCCCCCCCTTTCCCCCCCCCCAAGTTTTTGACTCCTCGGGGAGATGAAAAAAACCCCCGTTTTTTTTCCCCAAAATTTTGACCCCCTTAGTCCTTTTTTTCCCCAGGATTTTGTTTTTGAAAAAAAAAAATTTTCTCCCCCAATTCCTATTTTAAAATTAAATTAATTAAATTTTTAAAAAAAATTTTTGTAATAAACATAATTTTGGGGTTGACTCTTAGACAGACGATCCTTTTCCTTTTTCGAAAAGTTTGAAAACCCTGGGGGTTTTTAAACCCCCCCCTTGAAAAAGACCCCAAAAAAATAAACTGGGGAATTCCCCAGAAAAACCCCCGGGCACATAATTTTGCTTTTGGGGTTAAAATTGGGGAAAGAAGCGTCTGCTCTTTAAAAAGTTGAAGCTAGCCCCATAAACCCCCGAAAGAAAGGGGTTTGCTAATTTACAATACATTGAATGTAGTATGTAAAAATTTTGGGGCGTAAGGGGGCCCCGGTTTTAAACCGACGCGACCAACGGTTTTAAAATTTTGGGAAAAATTTTTTTTCCCCCCTGATTTTTAAAAAAAAGGTTTTTGCCCCCATCCTGGAAAATTCCATCTTTGGGGGCCCAGGGGTACTCTTATGGGGAGTGGTAGTCATTTAATTTTCCCATCCCCCCGGGGCATTGGTTTTACTAGTGCCAGGACAAAAATTTTTTCCCCCGGGCCCCTATTTGGATAACCCCCCCCCAAGCAGTACTGGAAAAATGGCCACACTAATAAATTTATTATATCCAATCCAGGGGGATAAAATTTAAAAAGTAAAAAAAATTAGTTGAATTTTTTTAAATGTTTGGGGGGAACTTGAAAAAAGGGTTTATGGACAAGGCTTGAATGTTAGTAAAGTTTTAAACTCTTTAGTGGGTAGGAAAAAAACTAAAACATTTTTTTTACCACCTTAATTTTTTTGTGGTCACAAAACTCAAATTTTAAAAAAAAAAAAAAAAAAAAAAAAATGCACTGGGTGGGATTCGAAAACCAAAAGGGAAACCTACGCTACTTGGATTACCAACGCGCGTTAAAAAACTTTTTCTACGAGTTTTCCTTTGGACATTTGTGAATATATTTTTTTTGGGATTTTAAAAAGTACGTGCCCCCCTTTTTTTTTGGGAAAATTTTTTTTTTTTTGATTGTCTTGTCTCTGGTCCAAAAAAATCCTAACTCATAGTTTTTTCCTCAACACTCTGTTAAAATTTCAAAATTTTTTTCCCCCTATTTGCTCGGGGAATTTTTCTCCAAAATTTGGGGTTTGTGGTTTTTTTTGCAAAAACAGCTGTCACTCGTCAACTAAAAAGCAGCGGGGTTCGCAAGGGGGTCTTGCAGATCTCATGTGTAATGAATTACCTACACCATTCAATTTTATACCTTACCGGGGGACCCCCGTCTCAACTTTTCTTCTTTTTTTTGTGTCAGAACGTCGATAGACGGGGGTTTTAAGGGGACCTTTTGGGGCTTTTGGGTTTCCCCGGGGAAAAGGGAAAAAAGTCCTGCAGGTGAAGACTTCTTTTACGGTGACACTGGGGGCCCAAACCCCGGGGGTGAGGGGGGGGTTAAGGGGGGGAGCAGGTTTGGGGAGTTTTCTGTGACAAAATTTTTCCAAATTAAAGGTTGAATTCCCCCTCTTCCCCCAATTTGAGTAAAAGGAATTTTGGAAAATTTCATAGATACTATATTTTTCAAAATTTTTTTTAAATTTTTTCCCCATTTTTAAGCCAGGCATACACAAGAAACCCTTTTTTGGGGGAAACCCAAAAGGGTCGAAAAAATCTTTTTTGTGTAATTAAAAGGGGTAATTTAATTTAACAAATCAAAGATAATAATTTTAAAATTCAAAAGAAAAACCCAAACCTAAAAAAGGGCTTTTTTAAAATGTTTTTAAAAAAAACCCCCGAGCTGTTTTTTTTTTGAAAAACCCAAAATAAAAATAATGTTGTCGTTGGGCCCGGGGTTGGGGGGGTTTTCCCAAAATTTTCCTGCTAATAAAAAATTTTTAAAGCGTTTTTGGGAACAAAAATTTGGAAAAGGGGAAAAATCGAAAAAATTGAAAAAAAAAAAACTAAAACGCACTAACCCCTTTTCAAAGGGGAATTTTTGGGCAAAATATTTAAATTAGGAAAACCAAGTTATTTTTTGTTTTTAAAATTTTTGGGAATTCTAGGGAAAACTTTAGTTTTTTTAAAATTTAAACTGGAGTCGAGTTTATTAGGGGTCCCCCAAATTTTAATGACGGGGAAAAGATACTATCTCACAAAAAATTTTTATTCAATAAAAAAAAATGGTTAAAAAAATGCGACTCACAGTTAGGTATTTTTTTTGAAAACTATTTTGGGGCCTTTTTGATATAGGCGGGATTTTTTTTGGAAAACCCCCTATCTTATTCATAAAAGATTAGTAATATTTAAAATATGAACCACCCTAAAAATAGTTTTGTTATTTTAAACCTTTTTATCTCAGGATTTGAAAAATAAAAAACATTAACAAATTCATGTTTTGTAGGGGGTTCCCCCTCAAGATTTCGCAAAATTTTTTTTTTTAATTTGGGGGTCCGATCCTTTTTTCATTTTATATGAAAAGTCAAAACAGCTTTTATTTTTAATTCCCCTTGTGTATGTTTTTCATTTCCAATTTCATGGGGGCATGCCCCTTTTTTCCCCAAAATTTTTACATCTCCCCTTCCCAAAATTTTTAATATTTTAATTTTCAAAACAACCATTGTGCTCTTTCCTTTTTTTTCTTTGAACTCATGAGGGGGTAAATTTATTCCAAAAAAATGCTCTTTTTTTTACGTCTAGACTCTAGTTCTTGAAAATTGGGGAGCTAAAAAAAGTAAAAATTTTTTTTCCCTTAGGGTTTTTAAAACTTTTAAAGGGTAAAAAATTCCCAAACCCCAAAATTCGAATTTTCAAAAGTTTTTTAAAATTTTACCTCGAAAAAAAACAATAAAGTACCCCGTCCCCTTAGTTTTTTTTCATGAAATCGGAACCCCCCCCATTCACGACCCCCCAACATTTTTTTAGATTCAGAAATCTGCATTTTCCCCGGTTTGGAAAGAGAGTTTTAAAATTTGATTTCCCCCAATTTAAAAAAAAGAGAATAGGGGATGTATAAGTTTACAAACTTCAGAGTGTAAAAAATTGCTATTTTTAAAATTAATTATAAATATGAACCTTCACAAAAAAATTCCGAAAATCTTTTCAGATTTTCTTCCCCTTTTTTAAGGGGTTTAGGTCATTCAGTCGAACCTGGGGATAATAATAATATCGTCTTTTTATAATGCCCGGGGTTTGGGGTATTAAAGTCCCTTATTCCAGAAGCAAGCCCCCAAACATTTTATTATTTGGTCAAAAAAACCCCAAAAACCCCGGGTAACCCCTTTTGGGCCCGGGGGGGGTTTTTGAACCCCCCCACCTCTGGAACCCCTTTTGGTTCACAGAAATTTTCCGGGGCCTTTTTTCCCTGAACGCCGGGACAGAAAATAAGAGAAACAAGGGACCGGAAATTGTTTTCTTAAAAAACCCGGTTTTTCTTATAAAAAAAGGGGTTTTTTCCCTTAAATAGATGTTAAAAAATTTGGCCGGTAATTTTTTAAAATTTTTCTCTTTTATCCAGGGGTTTTCCTTTTTTCCAGTTCTCTTGTATCCAGGGGTTTTTTTTGTAAACCGTTCCTTTTTTACAGGTTTTTTTTATAAATCCAGTTCTCTTTTTTCCAGGTTTTTTTATGTATCCGTTCTCTTGTATACAGGTTTTTTTATGTATCCAGTTCTCATGTATCCAGGTTTCTCATGTATCCAGTTCCCCCTTTTTTACAGGTTTTTTTTATGTATCCAGTTTTTTTGTATCCCGGGGTTTTCATATATCCAGTTCTCTTGTATCCCCCCCGGTTTTTAATATATACCCAGTTTTTTTTGGGGTTTCCTTTTTTTTATACAAAACCCTTCTCTTGGGGTCCGGTTTTTTCAGCTTTTTTTTATCCGCAGAAAAAAAACGTCCCCCGAAAAATTTTGTAAATTTTTCTCTTATATCCGGTTTCTCATATTTCCAGTTCTCTTGGGGTCCCCAGGTTTTTCAGCATTTATTTTTTTCCCCCCGATACATCATTTTCCGCGATCCAGGTTTCTCATATATTTTCCGTTTCTCTTGTTAAAAACCGAGGTTCGAAGCCCTCTATGTTTTTCCCCAGATACAATTGGAAAACGTAATAATAAAAAAAATAATAAAAACCCCAATAAAAACATCCTGCGGGAAAAAATTTTTAGAAAACCCTCTGCATCAATTTTGGGGACAGCGGCGCTTTTCGGGGGCGGGCGGGGGGTTCCCCCCCCCCAGGTCACCCGGGGGTCCGCCCGTGGACGAGATGGGGCTAGCTCGCCGAGTTTTAAAGAAAATGCCCCCCCCAAGCCGGGGCCCCGTGGGGAAACCGTGCCACCCTTTTCCCCCCTGCCCCGCCTCACCGAACCCAACTTCAAAATTCGCAAAAAAAAAAATGGAAAAAAACCCAGCCAAAACGCGGGTCACCTGCTTCCGGGAGGTTTTTAAAACCCCGGTGGACAATTTTTCCGCCCGCCAGCGAAAACCCAAAAGACGAGCGCGGTCGGCCGGCCAGGGGAAAAAAATCGGCCCCGTCCCCTTAAGTGATTAAAAAGGAAAATGTTTTAAATTTCTTTGACAAGTTCAACCCCTTTCCCCAAAAATTTACTAAAAATACGGGGACAAAACTATTAATTTTTTACAGTGGTTTTTAAAAAGTAAAATTTTTTTATCTAAAATTTCCAATCTTGAAGAAAGAAAAAAAAAAAAAATTATTAAGAAAGAATAAAAAAATATGTAAAAAAAAGATGTACCTAATGGATTGGGGTTAATATGCTGTTTTTTTTAAAACCTTCAGATACGTGGGGCAGCAACTTTTTAAAAAAAAAAACCCCGTATTTTTCTGGGGGGGTGTTTAACCCCGTGCTTCGCTAAAATTTTTTCAGTTTGTGTTTTTTTAAATTTATTTTGGTAAAGCACAACCTTTTTAAATTTTGGGGGTTTCGCGCATTACAAAGAGCCCCCCTTTATTTTTTTGAATTCTATTACTTTAAAATTTTTTTTACTCTGGAAAAGGGCCCTGGTCGTTTTCATAAAAAGTAACTACCCCTTTTTTCCCCAGGTATGAGGGCCCCCCAACACTATACTTGAAAAAGCGATAAACTCGCTATTGAAAAGTTTGGGGTTTTATGGCTTTTTCCCCCCTTGGCTGCCGTCCAAAATTTTGATTATAAAAAAAATTCTTTCTTATTGCACATTTTAGAACGTAAAAAAAAAGAAAAATTTTTGCCTCCTGTTTCTCAAAAATTTAAAATTAAAATTGGTTTTAACCAAAAATCTTTTAAAAATTAGAAAATCCTTTCTTATTTTCCCCTTTTAAGTCATAAAAGGCACAAAATTTGTACTGTACATCCCCAAATTTAGCCTCCTAAACGTACCATTTTCGGAGAAAAAAAGTATTGATAAGCAATTTAGTTTTGTGGGGGCGCCCAATCTAAAACATAAAAAAATTTTATACTTGGGCACGATCAAAATAAACGGGGTAAAAATTTATAGGAAAAATTAAAATTTTGGGGTTTTTTAAGGGGCGCCCTTTTGTATTTCCCCCAAAAAAGCAAAAAGGGGATTTTCTTTTTCTGGGGGCTGGCATGAGAGGGGGCCCTAAAGCATGTTCCCCGTTTCAGTTGTGCACATAAAAATGAAAGGAAAAACATCCCACCCCCACGCACGTCCGGGTTTTGAACATTTTTTTAGTTATAAGTTTACCGGGGATTTTAATTCTAGTGGCCCCTTTTTGGGCTATGGGTTTTTTTGTATTCAAATTATTTTTTGTATAAGGGGGGTGCCCCGTTTTGGGGTGTCGGGTGTATTAGGCGCTAGAGATCCCCAATATATTGATTGTGCTGTTACAGGGGGTAGAGATACATGAAAAAAATAATAAAATTTTTGCTAAACCGCGGTTTTTCGGTGTACGGTTGGGGTTTGGTGGTCCAAGCATATAAGAAAATGTTGATAGTTATTGGGGAAAATAAATACATGGTTTTTTTAATGAAATAAACCGGGGTTTTTTGGTAAATTCAAAATTATTTCTCAAGGAAAATTTTTCGTTTAAAAATAATGCATGACCCCCTTTTTTTTTTTTTTATTGAGCAATAGGAAAATTTTTTTTTTTTTTTAAAGGGGGGTTTAAAAATCGCTTTCAACTGCCCCGGTCATTCACGACGGGGGTTTAAAAAAGTTCAAAAAAAAGGGGAAATTGGGGGGAAAAATTTTTTTAAAAAATCTTTTTTTTTCGGAGAGGGGGGGTTTTTTATAAACGTTCATCTAGTTTCCATTAATGGAGTATTTTTTTTTTTACAGGGTCTTATATGAGTCATGTGTGAAGTACTGTCCAAAAAAAGCGGGGTGGCAGTTCGGAGTCCGCGGGTTCAGAGCTCACCCCCTTTCATCTCTCTTAGGGGAATTGTCCTGGTCTCAAAAAATCGGACCTGTCCCTCCTCCTGGGTTTTAGGAAAGTTTGTTAATTTTAAAATCTTTTAAGCGTGTAAACAAAAAATAATTTTTTTTAAAATAAATCATAGTCTGACATTGTTTTTTTTCAATTTGATATTGTAAAAAAAGGGGGGGAAAATTCAGTTTGTCTCTTGAAAACTAAAAAGGTTATTTGATAGCCTTTTTAAAAGGGGCAAAATTTAAATCTCAAATTTTTTTCGATTAAAAAAAACCCAAACCATTTCTTTACATAAAAAATTTTTTAAAAAAAAAAAATTTTGAAAAAAAAAAACCCAAAAAGGGCCCTAAATTTTTAAAAGGCCCAAAAAAAAAAAGGGTTTTTTTAAAAAAACCCGTGAAACGCCCCCAAAAAAAAGAATTTTTTTGTTGGAAATGGTCCAATATATAAAATTCAATCTGTTATCTTTTTTTTTGGGGCCACCCTTTTATATATTTTTAAAAAACATCATTCTTTTATGGGCCCCTTTACGTAAAAAGAGGGGACCAGACAGTGGGGAAAAACTCAGCATTTTTTACCACTGTCTTTACAAGGGGGGCTTTTTAATTTTTAAAAAGGGCCCCCAAAACCCCAACCAATGCTGGTCTACTCCCTGTTTATAGTCCCCCACCCCAAAAGCTGGTTTTTCTCCCGGGGTTTTTAGTCCCCCCCCCCGACTGTTGGTTATCCCTGTTTATATTTCCCCCCCAACTGCTGATTAACTGCCTGTTTTTAGTCCCCCACCCCAAAAATTGGTCTACTTCCTGTTTTTAGTCCCCCACCAGTATTTTATGTATATAAAAAACGAAAAAATTTTTCTTCCCTCCCTTTTCAGACCCCTCCCCGGGGAAACCCCGTTTTTTAGTCCCGTTGGGCCCCGAAGCCCCTTTTAACGGGGGAAGCCCCCTGGAGAAGCCCCCCCCGGGGACCCCCTGGCCGGCAAAATGCTCTCACCCCCATCAACCCCCAAAACCCTTCCCCCCCCCGCCACCCCCCTTTACCCGGCCCCGCTCACTCCCCCCTTTTTTATCGCCCCCCCCCCGTCCCAGGCGGGAGGTGCGTATCCCCCAACAATTGGTTTTTTAAAATAATTTTTTCCTTTTTCTTGGCAAAGATCGGAAGGTATCCCCTCTTCAGCCCCCGTGGCGTAATGATTGTGAAAACTGCCCGTAGTCCGGGGGGCCCCGGGGGTTGACCCCGGGGGTGGGGCAAAATTTTTTGAAAAAAATTTCCCCGTTCCATCCAAAAAAAGTGAGGCGGGGCCTTTCCCCGGCCCAAAACCCGGGGTGGGGGGAGGTTAATGTGGGTAGCGGGGAAAGTTTCCCCCGCAAAAAGGGGGGAAAAAACCCCCTTCCCCCCCAAAAGGCTTTAAAAAAGAAGTAGAATCGTTGGTTTTTGGAAGGGCCCCCCAAAACCAAAAAAAAAACTTTTCTCCACCCTCCAACCTCAACCATGGGGTTTGGGGAACCCCAAGCCCCCCCCCAAAACAACGGGCTAAAATGGGATAAAGGGGGGGGGAAATAAAAAAAAAATAATGGCGGGGAACGCGTCTTCAAATTTAAAAAAAATTGTGAACAAAGGGGGTTTTAATTTTTAAAAAAAAAAAAAAACCCCTTTTTTGGGTGCTATAGACCTTTTTTTAAATGATGGAAAAAGGGGGGTTTTTTATTTTTTTTTCCCCGGCCCGTAAAAACCCCCAAAATTTTAAAAATTTGTCTATAGTTCTAATTAATGGATGCAGCACATAGTAATTTTTTTTGAAAAGACCCTACAAAATTTTGTAAAAAAATGAAGTACAAAATCAAACAGGGGGGTTTTTTTTAAAAACCCCACAGATTTTGATGTTGGAGGACACAAAAACCGTACTCCCCATTAACCCCCTCCAAGCTTTGGGGGGAAATTTTAAAAGGGTTGGCCCCCGGGTTTATCAAATTTTTGAAAACCCCCAAATTTTGGTTTTAAATTTTTTGGGTTGGAAACGCTAGTTCCAAAGGATTTCGTGAAAAAGCGCTAGGTTTTAGTAAAAAAAGTGCTATAAATTGAAAAAAATTATTTTAAAAAGAAAAAAAAAAAAGAAAATGATCATATTTTGTGTTAAAACACCTTTTTTTATATCACAAAAAACCCCCAAAAGCCCCTTTCTAAATCCACGCTGAAAAGGGACTTTTAAACCCCCCACCTCCCCGGTTTTTAAGTTGCCCCTTATCGGGCAAGGTATTGAGGGGTTTTAGAAAGGAAAAAGGGGAATAGAAAAAATGGAGGGGAAAAAAATTTTTTAAAGGCTCTGCAAAAAAAAAGCATGTAGTAAATTTTAAAATTTTTTTTTTTTTAAATTTTAATTATTTTTAAATTTTTGAATTATTGTTTAACTAACTTGCCTTTTCCCAACCTTTTTTGTAAACTCTTATTGAGAAATACAAAATTTATTTTTATTCTTTTTTTATTCTACGAGGGTTTGGGGGTTCCCCAAAGGGGAAAAATGGGGCCTTGGGGTTTGCAACCCCCCTTGATTTAAAAATTTTTTTTTCTTAAATTTTTTTAAATCTAAGTATGATATTATTCTAAAATAAAATTTTTTGTAAATAAAAAATTTTTCCAACTTTTTTTAATAAAAAAAGAAATGGGTTTTTAATTTTTGGGGGGCGGAGGGAAAAGGCAAAAAGGGGGGGGGGTTTCGGGGGGGGGGCCGGGGGGGGGACCCCGGGCCCCCGGGGGGGGGGACATGGTGACCCCCCCCTCCTTCGGGGCCCCTTTCATCTCACCGGTGGTTGCTCTCGTCCGCTTTGGTGTTTTTCGAACTTCATCTTTTTTATTATATACAAACCCTCAGGGAATTATCCTATAGTTTAATAAAAATTTTTTTTTTTTTTAAATGTAAAATTAAAAAAAAAAAAAATTAGAGACGTAGACTCAGCTTTTGGGAAAAATTTCCACTTGCTTCTTGAAAATCTCCCCTTTTTAAAAATTCCCGACAGAAAAAATCCCCCCTTTTTTCCAAAAGTAAGCCCAAATGTATTTTTTTGGGGGTGAAAATGGGGAAAAAGGGAGGATATCTTGGGGGGAATTCCCCCCCGGGTTTCTTCCCTTTTTTACCCCTATATTTTCTTTGCCCTTTTAAAATTTTGGAAAAACCTAGCAGTTTTTAAAACCAAAAATATGTAAAAAACTAAACGAATCAAAAATTTAAAATTGATAGTTAATAATCTCCAGCCCCCCTTCCCTTTTCCACCCTCCAATTGTATCAAATTTTTTCCCCAAAAAAAAAGGGGGAAGTTTAAACCCCTCTTATTTAAAGCACTACTTAAACTTATACATTTTGGGAAATTTCCACATAAAAAAACGTGATTCCCCTGCAGAAGGGCCCCCAAGTCATGACCACCTCGGGGGGCAAGCCGTTTGAGAAAGGGGAGCGATGGTTTCCTGAGCAGCAGTTACCCCACGGGGTTTTTGGGAAAAAGGGGGGGGCCTGCCCCCATATCCCCAAATCAACCCCCGGGGGCCCCACGCTCAGACCCCCCCCCCCCCCCCTAGTTCCTCCCCTGATCACACCCCCGGCAAAAGGGTCCTCCCCCCCCTCCTCCCCCTATGCCAGGGGGGGTAAACCGGGGGGGGGGCCTGGACAAAAAAGGAGATAAAAACTTTTTCTGTTTAAAAAAAAAAAACCCCGAGGTTTTAAATTAAAAACTTTTAAAAAAAATAATGAGGGTGTTTAAATCATATATTTGGAGGTAGCGCAGAACCAAGGATTTTTCGGGGATAAATATTCTAAAATCAAAAATTTTTTTCCCATACTGCCCTTTCCAGTAGCTCAGGGGTTTTAAGGAAACTGGTAATCCAGAGGTCGCGGGTTAAAAAAACTAGCCGGGAAAAACAATTAAAATTTTCCCCTTTGGGGGTTGGGGCCCCCAAAAAAAAATTTTGGGCCTTACTCCCCGGAAAAAATGGGACGAAAATTGCCCCAATCGGACAGTAAAAATAAAATTATTTTTATTTTATACTGCCGCCACTGGTCGTACTTAGATCTAAGAAAAAAAATATTTTTCCCTTTTACGACGAACGAAAAGGGGGGGCCCCCTTTAAATTTTCCAATTTTTCAGGGGCAAAAAATTTTCCACTCACTGGGATTCCCCCCCGGGGGGTTTGGATTTCCCCCGGGGCCCCCTGCACTAGACAAGTCAGCGCAATCGGCTCCCCAAGTTTGTTCCAATATCCACTATAAAAAGTCAGAAGGAAAAAGGGGTTTGTCGATTTTTATATTCCAGACAGCCCCCTTAACTCTTGGGCCCCCTTTTTTTTTAACGACCCTAAAACAAATTTAGTGTGATGGCCCCGGTTTTAAGGGGTTTGGAGGAATCATATCAGCCACAAGACAGAATTTTTTTTAAACCCCTTAAAAATTTTGAACCCCTTCACAAAACTTGAGCGCAGCTCCCCCAAAACAAAAACCCAAATTTTAGCCAAAAGGGGTTAGATAAAATAAAAAAACAACACGTTTTTTTTGCTTTTCCCCCAACAGCGCCCCCCAAAAGTAAAAAGAAATTTTTTTTAAAATTTTGGAAAATTGGGAAAATTGGTCATTTACAACTCCCGGGGGAAAAATTTCATCGGTTTTTTTGGGGAAATTGGAAAAACACATTTTTAATATTTTTGGAAGTTTTTTACTTCCTAATTTTTTTTGAAAATTTTTTTTTTTTTGCAAAAAGATAACCTTTTTAACAAATTTGTGGGTTTTAACCCTTATAATTATGCTGGCCAAAATTTTAGAAAAAAAAAAAAAAAAAAAAAGCTAATTTTGCAAAACCCCCCAAAAAAGAAAGAAAGGGGAAAACTTTTTTTTTTTTAAAACCCACGTATATCCCCCCTATTTTTCTTTGGGAAAACGAAAAACTTTCAAGAGATATCCTTAATTTTTTTAAGGCCTAATAGAGCCAAAAGACCTGAAAACACTGATTTTAAAAAAAAATTTGCAAAAGTAGTTTGGACAAAATAATTTTTAATAGACATGTTTTTTTTTTTGAAAGTTTTAAAATTTTTTTAATTTTTTTCTAAATATTAATAAAAAATATTATATGTAACTTTTAAAAAAAGTATTTTTCAAAAAAAAAAAAAAAAAATTTTTTTTTCTGTCCCCCCCTTTTTTTTTTGGGGGAAAGGTTGCATTTACCCTTTGTTTTTTTTTTTTTACAGGGGGTTTTAAAACCCCGATGTGGAAAATCCAAACCTTCCCACATAACTTCAGCCACCGGGGGTTGGGGGCAAAGCCACACACAAAATCCCCCCTGGACGTTGCTTAACTTTGGGGCCCCCCAAACCCCGGGGCGTTCACAGCGCCATCAACGCTGGCTTTATCGGTTTATTTGTTTTTAAAAACACAACGTAGTGGGGATTGACGAAATTTCAAGTAACTATTCCTTTTTTTTTTTTCTATGTCACAAGTGGTCGTCTCCCCAATACTCTTTTTTTTCCCCCCCAAAATTTTTGAACCCCGAACATCCAAAATACAAATAAAAAAGTCAAATTCCCGGGAATTCAAATCAGCTCATTCAAGTAAGTCTGGTGCGTAGACCCCTCGGACACGTGACTCCTACACCGTCGAGCAAAAAAAGTCTTTGAAGGGCGGGAAATCATAAAAATGGTAATTTGGAGATCCTTGGAGAAAATAAGTAAAATGCGAACATTGAAAAGAAAATTATAGTGATAAAACAAGAATTAACTTTTTTTTTTATTAATAAATTAATTAATTATTGAACAAAAGATAGCCAGTTTTTATTGGACCGGGAATAGTGCATAAGATTGTCCAAAATTTAAATGGTCACCCATCCGAGTCCTGAATTCGCGGCTTTTCTTTCATAATCGAGGAACGAAAACGGGGGAATTCAACGTGCCATCGACAATATCAAATTCAAATTTCTGTGGTATAAATTGTAGGTACTTCTTTCGCTGAGAAGGCTGAGATCAAAAAAGTAAAAATTTTTTTTTAAATTGGGCTTCCATCTCGGAAAAAATTGTTTAAATTCTTAAAAAGGAAAAGAAATTTAAAACTTTTTAAACAAAAGAATCACCAGAAAAAAATTATTTTTGAAAAGATTAGAAAATGAAAAACAAAACAAAAAGGACACACGGGGGAAAATACCCTCTGGCGAAAGGGCCATATTTCTGAAAAATTGAAATTTTCGGGGCAAAAAAAATTTTTTTCAAGCTTTATTTTTTAGCTTTTTTATGGCATGTACCTTTTTTTTCCATAGAAATAAAAGCTTTTGAATTTGATAAAAAAAAAACTCTTTTTTGTACTCAAAACTTTTTTATTGTAGATCGAAGCAACTCCTTTGGTTTTGGGGAAAAAAAAGCATTCCTTTTTAAAGGGGGGCCCAATATTGCGCCTGTGCGGAAACGGAATCGAGCACTGAGGTCATATAATTTTGAGGGAACCCATGTAAAGATTCGTTCAAAAGGGACCATCACTGATTTCAAAATCAATCCGGCTTTAGTAATTTTTCTCTCGCAAAGAGGGGTACCTAAAACTCCAATTCTTCTGAATAATATTTTTACTATTTTCTACTTACTTATTAGTAATTTCTGTCTTTGCTTCCTCTTTTATTTTCCTTATTTTCTACTTTTATTTTGAATAAAATTTTGGTTCTGATTTTAAAATTAAATGTTTAGATTCCCCCCTTTACATAAGAAAACAAAAAATTCAAAAAAATTGAACCAACAGAACCGGGTTTGTTGAAAGGGGCCATCAGCTGTTCAAAGTTAACCATAAATTTTTGTTAAAACTCAAATAGGTAATTTCCCCCTCTATTTTAATATCTCAGGGAAGGGAAAATTTTAAAAAAGTCACAATTTTTAATTAAAAAGGCCAAAAAATTTAAAAACCCCCGAGGTTTTGTCCTAAAGTATTTTTGGGACTTCAAAAAAGGGCCACCCTTGATTCAGTACTTTTTTTTACAATGCAATAAAAATATTTTCTCTAGAATACAGACTACAAGAACCCCCCATTCATTGTGTTCCCCAAAATTCGTTTTATTCTTGAGCTTTTTCTTTTGACATCCGCGCCCTCATTGTCAAAAATCAACTTATAAGATCAATATTCCCACGGTCACTTCCCTAGAGATTTTGTAAAAATTATTTCCGCAACCTGTACCTTTTTGTTTTTACTTTTTAAATACTGTTTATTTTCTGTAAAAATACCTAGTTTTAACTTATATTACAATTGTACATTGTTAAAAAATTTTAAAAACCCAAGGATTTATTCACTCTGGGGTAATGCGAGAGTGGATATGACCGGGGAATACTTTTTTTAGCAATTACAAAAGGCTAGATTTTCTCTTGCGGGGGGTTCCGGATCAAACGACCCAAAAATTTTTTTTTCCCTTTTTTTGGGTTGTCACCACATATTAAAAACTCGGGGAATTGGGGGGTAAAATTTTTTAAACCCACTGATTCGTCATGGTTATTCCCCCTAAAGAAATTATTACTTTTTAATTTTCAAGGGGTCTAAAAACTGATCATTTCGGGTTGTGTGGAACCTTTTTTTTAACTTGAGTTACCCCCTCATATTGATCGAAAGGCGGCGAATTTTAAACCTGAGTCGGTTTTAAAATCCCGGTGTCAGGGGATTTAGAAAACAATTTAAAATTCGGCTCCCACATTGCTTTTCCCCCTTTTTTTTATGATTGTTCACCCTTGAATTGGGACCGGCCCATTATAACACCTGGCCCTGATTCGTATCTGTTCATTTCCCTAATGCAGGAATTCAGTGGGTATGCCTGTCAATCATGCATTACTTTTACGGGGGCGCCTTTCCCTAAAGGTCTTTAATTATGGATTCAAAATGAAACTTCCCCAAAATAGTTCAATTAAAACCCCAAGTTGTATTAAAGGGGGGCGTTAACCCCAAAAAAAATTATATTAAGTCAAAAATTTAAAAAATTCGTTCATAATTTGTTAAAAATATATTTTGAAATTTTTCTCTTAAAGAATCAAGTAGCTTGAAAAAAGATAAAAAAGCTTTAAAATTAAAAATTGGTTTTTTAATTTTTTTGGTTTGTTCGAAAGTCACAGATAAAATTCCTTTACATTGCAAT
This sequence comes from Bactericera cockerelli, assembly GCA_024516035.1. Classification (NCBI taxonomy): domain Eukaryota; kingdom Metazoa; phylum Arthropoda; class Insecta; order Hemiptera; family Triozidae; genus Bactericera; species Bactericera cockerelli. The sequence continues at coordinate 48,449 of JAMCCL010000223.1, forward strand.
GGTTTTTTTAAAGATCCTGTATGTGAAAAAAATAAAAAAGTAGTCCTACGATAAGGAACTTTTATAGAAGGTTAGCAAGTACCCCAGTGCCCCCTTCCTTCATGCATCAAAACAATTGATTGCATTGAATAAAAAAAGCACTGGTATGACAGTAACGCAGTAGGTACAAAAAATCTTTAACATATGGCTTCCAAATGACTTGGTGTATACTAATAATTAGACAATTTTAATTTGTAATTAGTAATTTTTTTACATACTTTTCGTACTACTACACAAAGGCATCATCGTCGACTATTTAAGATTAAAAATTTTTTGTAAAAATGGGTTTTTTATTGAGTTTCTTATTAACACTAAAAATTGCTTTAACTCAACTATTAAAGGGTTTCACGCATGACGAAAAAATTTGTTTTTGCGTATAGGGACGCTTCTGTTTATGCAATACAATTGGCGACTCATAAGGATGCATTGAAGTGTTGGGGTTTTTTTGTGTAAAAAAAAAGGGCATTGATCTTAATAGTTTTAAAATTTTGCGACAGAGCTAATAATGTAGTATAACCACGTTGGCATAAAAATTCAGTTTTTTCCCTTTTTAAAAAAAGTAAATGCTTTTTGTAGACACTTCTAGTGTACTGATATTTTATTTTTTAAATTCCGATTATTATTACATTTTATTAATACCAACATATGCTTGTACCATCCCTTGGATTGACCGGGGGCCCACTACTTGTTTGTTTAAGAAAAAATTTTAAAAATTTTTTTCAAATAATTTCTCTAAATTAGCTAACTATTTTTAAATAAAAATATTTTTGAATATAAGTCACAAGAAAAACATTATGGAAACTTTGTATAATTTTCCCCCGAAATAAACTTATTATATTTCCCCCTTTTTTCCCGCCCATTCTGTCAGAGGGATACTAAATTACCCCCTCATATTTTTCCAGATCGCGTAAAAGATTTTTTTTCGAAATCTCCATTTGACTTCAACAAAACCCAAAAAATTTACACCCCCCGGGGATGTATATTTTGCGGAAAGTCTGAATTCACACCAGTTTTTTTTATTGGTATTACTTTTACTTGACTACGTAGGGGCCCCCCTCATAAAATTTCACCCTTTTTCCCTGGCTCAAAGTTTCCCCAAAAAAATTTTTTTTTTATACCTTCCCCCTAATTTGACTTCGCCAACCCGTGAATATACATCGATCCCTCATTTTTTTCCAGCCCCTCAAAAAGGATTCCTTCGGAAAAAAAAAGTCGCAGCGACCCAGGGTGCTGTCGGACAATGCCTCCCAGTTTGACCCCGCCACCGAGACCGGGGGTTTTTCTCGGGAGTATCACGGTCCAAAAAATCGAATGCAGAGGTGGGCACTCTGGACCCTCGAGTTCGAAATCAGGACGACAGGAAGTGAGCCTCTACACGCTTATTAAAAAGCTTTGATTGATTTTATTTTTCGTGCCCTTTAAAACTTCTATTTTTTCATATCGAAACGGGGGTTTTAACCCTATTGCCCAGCCGGGTTACCCGGATACCCCAAATAAGGTTACATTACATATTCGTAAAGTTAGGGTAGGGAATCGTTAGTGAAAGCGTGAAAAAAATAAATTTTCTTTTTAGCGAGAGACGAAACGAATACAAAACATGTTTGCAAAGATAAGCGATTTTTTTGAACTTTCGCACTGCAAAAAAATATTCCACTAAACTGAAATATACTTTTCACCAGTTTCTATAAGCCCCCGTAAAATCTTGAAGTATGCAATGTGCAAGGAACCCAAAAATGCACCCCCCCCCCCAGTTTTTTTTTTTTAACATGCTAGGAATGCCAGCCCCGAAAATTCAGATTAATGTAATTAAATAGTGTAAAGCTAAGAGATACACGCTGTTAAACAGAAAGTGTCGGCCGGGGGTTTTAAATTTCTGTCCCCGGCATTAAGAACTTTTCAAGAAAAAACTTGAATTTGGTTTGAGAGCAAGTTTCTTTTCAGTTTTTTGTTAAGATAAATCCTTTATTTAAAAAAAAAAAAAATTACTTGAAAAAAAAACCAACAACTATTTTTACAGCGGGACTAAAAGTACGAGAAAATATTAGGGCCTACATTACCCAAAACAACAATATTATTATTTAAAATTTCTTACTTTTTATCATCTTTTGGGGCTAAATTTTAAAATCTAATTTTTTTTTTTCTAGTGACCATGTTATTTGTATCAATTGGAATTTTTAAATAAAAAGTCACCGTGCTTTTTGCTTTCCATCTTGAAATTTTTTTTGAAATGCAAATACATTTTCACCTTCCAGTATCAATTTCTTTAATCAACATTTAAATTTAGCCAATGGTTAACTTCCAAAAGTTGGGTACGTAGCCCCCCTAAAAACCACCAACCACTAATCGTGATTAATTTATCCCCCTCTTAATGTGATTAAAAAAACGACTCTTAGTTTTAAAACCCCTTTAATATGACCACAGAAATTGATTGAAGAGTTGGCTGACAACCTCAAGGTCGTGTTCGAGTCCAAATACGCAAAAATTTAGAAGCGATTTGTGACTCACAAATTTTGACTAACACAAATCACTTAATTTTTTAGTAGCCTATCAGTGAACTCTATCAAGAATGATAATTAATTATCCGAAGGAATTTTTAGAATGCAATTCAAAATTTTTTTTTGCCAGGTTTTTTTACGGTATTTTTCAAGCCAAAAAAAATGTACGACACAGCTTTATCTTTTTTTTTATTTACATACCAGTAAGCGCGAAAATTTAAGCCCCTTGACTTTTGGGGGTTTAAAAAAAAAGCTCACTTCGACTAAAATACGAAAAAAAGATATTTGACTTCCAAAAAACGAAAGAGTTTTTTTAACAAGACATCCCCTTTTTTTACTTACTTCTGTGGAAATAAATCATTTGCACTTAGATGAGCTTAAAGCAAGAAATTAATTTTCAGCTCAAAACTATTTATAAATAAAAGTTATAGTTTTTTTATGTATATTTGTATTTTAAATTTAAAAAAATATCAAATAAAATTAACCTCTTACGCCAGGATTATGTCGTGCAAGAAATTTTTTGCGTTTTTTTGGGCCCCGGTTTTTTTTTTGACATAGTTTTTTTTGGGATCATAAAAATTTAAAAAGTAAAAATTTTTTTGGTACCCAACGGAAAGGTAGATCATATTTGCTCTCACCTTAAAAAAATTGGTGAGGTTTTAATTTTTTGACGGGTTTGGGCGGGTTCTACCAAATTGATCTTTCTTTTTTTTTGAATTTATAATAAATAACTGCCAAAAAAACTTGTTTATCAAAACACTTTTGTAATAAGAATTTTAAAAAAATCAAAGTTTTAAAAACAATTAAGTTTTTTTTATAAAAGTTTTAAAAAAAATCCGCCTATAGAGTGTTTAGATTTTTCCAAAAACTTTTCCTTATTCTTCTTTTTTTTTACTCTAACCCCTCCTCACCTCCTTGAACCCTCCCAATTATCACTCCCCCCCCCCTCCTCCAGCGCAAAGGTCTTGAATCCACTCTATCCATTAAAGTTGAGCACATACCGCAAAAAAAGAAATCCCCCAAAATGTATGAAGATCTTGTCACGTCGGAACTTACTGGTCGGCATAAAAAATTGTAAATCTCTTCGTCGTTTTTCCAATTATTTTTTTCCCCTTCCAGCATAGGGGGTTTTCTTTGTACTGTCAGTGAGTAGTTTTGTTTAGGGTCTCTTTCCGAAAAAAATTCCCAGCAACTTAGCTCTACCCCAGGCTTTACTGTCACGCGGGTTCACAAGGAACATCTTCCACGGGTTCATAGTGGAAAGTGTCCCTGGTATGCTGCGCGTACACTTGCCCTCCCGAGGCATTTTGGGGAAAACCTGCACATGCCTCTGCGACCAAGAGTCACTGCGGGGTCGCGGGGGGAGCGGGGCCTTCACGGGAAGGGGGAGTTGGGGGGATTTCTTCTACCCGGGAAATTTCTTTATTCTAGGTAAGGTTGATTCGTCGGGAACTTGGAAAAATATAGATTTAAAATTGGTATTTTTTTTTAAAATTTTTTTTTTTTTGTACAAAAAGCGGGATTTAATGTCTGCTTTTTCTATGAAAATGGCCCGAAAACTGACCAAATTTCTTTACTTTCATACCCAAAACCCTTAAGATACTTGAGAAAATACTTGTAAGAAGTTTCTTTTTTTGTTCAATTTGGATTCAGCATTCAATTTAAAGAACTTAAAAAGGGAAAGGGAAACCCTTTAGTCTTTTCTTGCAGGATTCACCCCAGTATGTAATGTATTGTATTATAAAATTATCAGTAGTAGTATAAAATTATCAACCACTTGATTCTAAAGGGTTTTCCATCAAGTCGTAGAAGTCCTTGATAACTACAGGAGGCCCCCACTATTATGTTCATCGTGTTACCCTAAGGTGAATTTTGAACCCTCGATGTAGGTCCCAAAGCCACATCTCGATGTCTTTCTTTTGGGGGTTTGTAAAAGTTGGCAAGTTGATTCATCCCGGACACCCCTTCCCAATTGAGGAAATC
>JAMCCL010000224.1:0-52899 GCA_024516035.1 Bactericera cockerelli
AAAAAAAATATAAACAATAAAAAATTTTAATTATTATTCAATGAGCAAGAAATTGGAATACAAAATTGATTATAATTCTGAAACAAAAAAACTTAAAAAAAGTTAAAACTGAAATAAGTTTTGGGAAAAACCTTTGAATCGGCCCCATCACGACCATACGTCCATCGCTTATATTTGCCTTTTCGGGACAGTTGGGGAGGAACGATTAAAAAAAAAATTAAATCCTTGTCGGTGCGGCCTCAAGTCTAAAATTTTTGATTTTTTTTCAAACCAAATAAACTCAAAACGCGTTAAAAAAACGGTTTTTAATAACCTCCGACTCGATTCTCGATCTTTTTTTTTTTTTATTAATCGATTTGATTCAAATAGAAGATCGATTCAAAAAATTTGATGTTCTCATCAAAAAACGATCTCCGATTTAATCGAAGATCGTCCCATCTCTTTTTTTAATTTGTCAAAATTTTACACTGACAGTATACCATATTGTCTTTTCCCCCTCAGAGTGCGTTCTTTTTCACAAATTCTTCCCTCAACTGCGGGAATTTCAACAGTACCCAAGAGTAAATTTCACTGGTTGATCTTACACTTTATCTCGTGCTGTTTCCTCCATCTCGACTACTTTTTTTTGTTTGACGGCGAATTGCGGATATTTGAGCACTTGTTCACGATCATTATCACAGAAAAGGGGGGGGTGCGGCTTCCGCCCTATGTGGCCATTTGTCTCCGATCTTATCACAGATAAGGGGGTGCGGCCCCGCCCTAGTGAGTCACTTGTCTCGGGGTTATTTACAGATAAGGGGGGGTGCGGCTTCCGCCCTAGTGGGCCTTTTGTCTCAGGTTTTTTTATTCAGATAAGGGGGTGCGGCTTCCCCCATGGACCACTTGTCCACGTTATTATTACGATAGGGGGTGGGCTTCCGCCCTATGTGAGCCATTTGTCCACGTTTATTATTACAGTCATGGGGTGCGGCTTCCGCCCTATGTGAGCCCTTGTCCCGGGTTTTTATTACCGATAATGGGGGGGGGGCTTCCCCCTATGTGAGCCATTGCCACGGTTATTATCATGTATGGGTGTGTGAGAGTTTACCTCTTTTTGGTTATCAACCTCACCTATTAGACTATTGATATGGAGATGGGGGGAGGTGGGAAGTCTACATCACAACTCCCTCCCTTCTCACGGATTTTTTGACTTTTTCTGTATTTTAAAAAAGTCTACTCAAAAACCCCAAATTTTGATTTCTTCTAGAATTTGTATTTTTAAAACCTAGTTAAGCAAATATCTCCAAAAACATGTATGATTTGGGTTTTTTTACCAATATTTCAATAGATATATTCAAGATTTAATTATTTTCGATACATCTGCCAGTTGGTTTTTTTGAATAAGCTAAATTTACATGTTTTTTAACTTAGGCATATTGCAAATTTATCAAAAAAAGGGAAAATTAGAAATCCTTTTAATTTAAGGCAAAACGGCAGAGGGGTAAAAATACGTTATAGTGAAAACACAACTACTGGTACTTACAGTAAGAAATATTTTCTAAATTTATGGTAATATTTCCCCTCCTACTATTACTGTAATTTTTAATAATGAGAAGGTATCATTTTTTAAAATAGATCTTAAAAACCTACGGGGGACGTACCTTTTTAAATTAGGTTTTTCATAAATTTTCACACTTCACACTACAATGTTTTCTCCTTCAAAAAATTTTATGTCCCCCGATTATGTATAATTGTCTTTTGGAACTTTTAACTGCAAAAAAGCTTTTTAAGCGAAACGAGGGGGAAAAAAGTATTAAATTAAACGATCACAGAAGTCACAAGCTAAGGGAAGCTCAGGGGGCACAAATCCAGGTCGGACTGAGGCCTGAGCTAGAGAGCTGACTACAGGAGCGGCCCTGTAGTAGTACACTACAAAGGGTGGCGCTCGGAATAAAAAACACATTAAAAATAATCTTCATTTTTTTAAGGCTTTTATGTACTTCGTTTTCGGATTTTTTGTATAACTTCTTGGGAAAAGAATAGAGCTAAAACAAAACATAGATCTTAAAAACCTTCTCAAAAGAACCAGGTCAAATATTTACCTCTACCTAAATAAAAAATTTTACACAAAGAGTGAAAAAACTGATGGTACTTTATTGCTTTCAACACCCAGAAAAAATAAAAATTTTTGTGTTGATAAGTAAGCCCCTTTTAAAGCCAGTCAGTTGGTCAGAATGTAAACACTTAACTTTGGAGCCCTGCGCCTATTGATTCCTGCCGATCCTTTTTTTGGAAAGAAAAAACCCCTTCCGAAGGGGTTAAATTTTTTTTTTTACATCTTTCTTTTTCTTTTTTTTTTCTTTCGTTCGATTTAAAAAACTGATCCTCCAAAAAAAGAAGCCCCCAGCAAATTTCAAATTCAACTTCATACCGATCTTGAGATATTCTGTTTTTCAAACAACATTGACCAATGGGGTCTAAAGGCCCCCAAAACTGTTTGGCTCTAAAACTGAACATCAAAATTTTTTTAAAATTTTCCTTCTTCTCTAAGAGAAGGAAAGTGAAAACTAACTCTGAATGAAAAAATTTTTTAGCTATTTCTTTTTTTTAAGACAAGGGAAATAAAAACCCGAAGATCTTTTTTTTTCCCCCCCAAAAATTTAAAAAAGGAAAAAGTAGAATTTAATGTAGTTACGATGTTATTAGTCACCCTGTACACAAATTAAAAACATACCTCAAAAAAAAAACATACTGTAAGTAAAAAATTAAGGGCCCAAAAATTTATTGATTTTGACTGCTTGGTTTTTTTTTTCTTCTGATTCTTTTTTTGATCTGTTTTCTTTACTGTAGTTTTTTTTTTTTATTTTCAATAATATTTTTAAAAAAAAGGTTGGGGGAAAGATTGCCAAGGCAAAACCCCCCCCCTTTAGTTAGGACAATATTATGTAATATTTTTTTATTTTTCTTTTTTTTTTTTCTTCTATTATATTGTTTTTAATTTGTAATTATTGTATTGAATAAAATATTTTACTATAAAAAAAGGAAAAAAAAATAAATAAAATGTAGAGGACATTCATTGCAAAGGGAGTTTTTCGGTCAATGCCACTTGAATACACCAATTTCCTTTTTCACTAAAAATAAAGCAACGCTAAAAAGGTTAAATTGGAAGGTGCCCCTTTAAATTTTAATCCCCGTGACGCGGGGATTCCCAGCACGACCCGCCCCAAGTTTATGAGGTTAAGCGAGTAGCGGGGGTTTTTGATTTCCAGCAAAAGGGGTGCTAAACCCTTGCGTCGTAATGCCCCCCAGTTGAAAGCGAAGCTAAATTTTTTAAAAAAAATTTTTTTTTTTAAAATAGAAGGTAATTTTATCTTTAACAACAAAGGGGGAGTAGGAAAGAAAAATTTTAAATTTTATGGGCAAAAAATATAATAAAAAAATTACAGTACAGGTGGCAATTCTTAATTTGTTAAGGTGCTAGCTTTTATCATCTAGCGTTATTTCTTTGCGAAAATAATACCTATTATTTTCCTGCCTTTGAAAAAAAAACATTGTTTTTTTTAAAATTTTCTGGGGAATCTCTATGAAACGTTCACTCAAAAAAAAAGATCAAAACTAGGCCTGCACACTACCGCGCTTTGAATTATCGGCAGTGTCTTGTCAAAAAAAATCTGCCCCCAGTACACAAGATGATCCGGGGGGGAAAAAAGTTGGCCCCCCCATAAAAAATTTTTAAATTTTTTTTTTCTGTGCAATCGTTTTGCTTTGTTTGTTTTGACCCAGTAGTTTATCGATAAGGCGGCGGACTTGTAATGGAATGGAGGTTCAAACCCAAAAATTTGCATGCCCCTTCTGCAAAAATGAAGGAGTTTGTTAACCATCGGGAAACAAACTATTGAAAAAATTGGGAGATGCGGGCCCAAAATTTTTATTGACCAAAGTTTCGATGGTGTACAGAGGGGCAATGCTGCATGTGTGAAAGGAAAAATTCCCCGCGTTGATGCTTTTTTCAACGAAATATTTATTTTTATAAAAACATTTATTAATTAATCAAATAAGTTAGGAAAAATTTTTTTAAAAGCGAGTTTCATGGTTGTGCTATCACGAATGAAATTTTTCTAATTCATTGACTGTGTTTAACCCACCCTCCGGGCGTGGGGTTGAAACTACCCCCGAAGTCAAAAAGCCCCCAATTAGGGCGGTTTTTTTAAAAAAAAATTCTGTTCCTTCCAATCACGAAACTAGCATTTTTGGCCTATCCAGGCGGGGTGGGTTAATGTGGGTAGCTGGTAATTCCACAAATGGAGGGTGAAACCCCCGTCCTGATAATAGTCTAGAGCATACTTTAAAAACCAAAATAAACAACTGGTCACAATAGACTAATTTAGTTAAAGGGTTTCACTGAAAACCTTGCAAACGGTCAGATAATAACTGTTTTTCCCAAAAAGCCTCTCAAATGAAGTTCATCCCCCCCCAACAGGGGAGTACCCTACGGGGAGTCGACCACTTCCTCCCCATCGATTTTTTTATAACCAACTTCCCCCCCCTTGGTTTTCCCCCTCCAACTTTTCCCCGTTAATTCCTCCAGATGTCGATTTGCTCCCGTTTACCTATATAAAAAACAAGAAGTTTAAGGCGAAATTGATAAAAAAATTTATATCACAAGTCATTGCTGAAGTCGGATACGGGGGGCGGACGCCCCGCGAATTCCATATATTTTGACCTTAACTCGTTGACCGAAAATCCAGAAAAATAAAAATTTTTGAAAAAAACTCCTTTGGCAAAACTTTTGAAAAAGTTAAAATTTTATTTGTTTTTTTTTTAAAATTTTTTTTAGACTGTTCCCCCGGCTGGTGACGAAACGGGGGGGAAAAATAACAGCAACAAGATGTCGATTATAACTTTTTCGACGGGGGGTTGTCGTAGGGATTATTATCAACAAATTTATTTTTTCTATCTTACGGTTAACGGTTATATTCAAAATAATGGATTTACCGGGGCTTCGACCCGTATCTCGAAACAGAAGTCGAGCCACTGAAATTTGTTGCAATGAACTTCTCTCTATGAGACCTTTAAAACTTATGCCACAAACATACCTTCTATTTAAGATTTTAAATTTTTTCCATCCCAGATTGCCCCGCCTGACGGGGCCGTGTAGGCAAATTTTTTTTGGCTAAAAAAGAATCCCCCTAAAATCAAGGGGGAAAAGTGTTTTTGCGTATTCTTGTTTTTTTACCCCTTCTTGAATCGGGGGTGGGGTGAACTTTATGCTCACCCGTATACATCAACCCCTTATTATTGGGAATTAAAAATAGTTGTCTTTCGGGTTTTAAAAAGGTGTGCCCTCAAAAAGTTATTCTTATGGGGGTTAAAAAATAAGGGGGTTCACTCCGATCATTTTTTTGATATTTTGAAATTTTTGGAACCCCCGGGTCCAATTTCCGGGGTTTTTGGGAGGGAACCGCTTGGACTAACTTTTTTTTTTATTCACCCCGGAGGGGGGGGTTTCGACATATCAAATCCAATGATTTTGGGGTGTTGTTACGAATTTGAATTGAGTATAGCAAACTGTTCCCCTTTTAGTCACCAGGGCTTTTAGTCCCGTTTTCCTTCCTAATAGAAAAAGGGAAAAAAAGTGTGATTTTACACCAGTTTTTTTTTTAAAATTCTTTCTGAGTTGATGGTATTCTTGTGTCTTTTGTTTTTTTAGACTTGGTTTTTTTAGTCTTTCCTTTCGCTAAATGATGTTACGTGTTTTTTTTCCCCCTTTTTTTTTGGAACACATTCTCAAAACTTCTTCAGTATTTGATAAAAAATAGTTCTGTTTGTGCATCAGGTTGGTTTTTCGTGAAATATATTCCATTGGTTTTTTTCCCATTGGGGGCTTGTTTAAAATTTACGGAATTAAATTTCATGTAAAAAATTTTGGAGTGTGTTTTTTTGGGGAGTCTTTCAAAAAAACATTGAGAGCAGGGGGGGGTGGTGGGGTCAGGTTTTACAGCCGGGGGTGAGCTTAAATTTATGCAAGACTTTTTCCTTTCCCGCCTTGAATTTCATCAGGTACTAAAAAAAAGGTCTAAATTTCGTTTTGTTTTTTTTTTACATTAGGGAAATTTTAGATTGAATTTCCCATCAGAGTTCCACTTCCTTGATGGTGCTAAGTTTGTGTGTTTGCTTTCCCCCCCTGAGGAATATTAAATCCCCCACTAAGAAAACTTTTTTTAAGTAAGAAGATCAGGGGTTCTATACTCTCCCCGAAAGTTTTTTGGGGAAGTAGAGTGGTTATTGGGGGCGGAAGGAGCTCAGTCCAATTTTATTACAAGCGGCGTCGCCCGCTTTGCGGGCCAAGGCATGGCCTGAAAGAAAAAAAACCTTTTTCGCCAAGGGGAGGTGTTGTAGTGGGAATTTCGAAAATCCCCCTTTTTGCACATCTAGACTATAAACAAAGCTACCTCCCCCAAAATTTCACTTCCTGGGGCTTACGGTTTGGGCTGTAGAGCGATGATCAGTCAGTGGTCAGTCGCAGGGGGCTTTGACATTTTATTTAAAGATGATGTTTAAAGGGAATTTTACCCTAATGTTTCACTTTCTTTGGTGCATTTGCTTATTTGTTTTATGTGGGAAAGGGAAGTTTGCCAATCTTTTTTCTGTTTTTTTAGTACCTATGTTGCAGGAACTTCCCATTTCAGGAACTGTTTTTAATTTTTAAATTTTTAGGAAATTTAGTTTTTCCTGGGGGTTTTTTTTTTAAGAGATGGACTTTTTGAGCGAGGGTCGGGGTTCCGCCGTAAAATGGTTTTAAAAAACCCAAACGCAAAATACCCCCCTTGGCCCCCCCCCAAAAAAACAATCACACTATCGAAATAGTCATAGAGGATGGCCGAGTTATCCGTCCAGACCAAGGGTTTATGGTACGACGAATCGGGGTTTTTTTGGGCCTAATCGCGGTTTCCCGCTTAAAACTAGTTTTTTTGAATCCCCCTAGAGTCAAAAGGGATTCTTTTAAAGGTCTGTCCCCGCCGTGATTTGTTTTTCGGGAAAAAAGGTAACAATAGCCCAAATCGATTAAGTAAACCCCCGCATGACAACCCCCCCCGCCGAATTCAATAACATACTCGAAAAACCCTCATCAGAAGCAAGGCGAAAATATCAAATAGTCGGTAGTCGACTCGAGTCAGTTTTTTTGGTACCCTTTTGTTCTTTTTCCCGTTGAAGCTTTTTAAAAAGGGGAACCTTCGACTCTCACCAAAATATCCTCCTTTTAAATAAAAAAGTTCCTGAAGCTTTAAAAGTTCAAATCAAGAACGCAGAAGTTCCTAAGCGCTCTGGGGTTAACTGGAAGTTCTAGGAACTTGCTATGTTCTTAAACTCTCAGGGGAATTCTAAAAGTTCCTGATATCGGGAAATTCCTGCTATAAATACATAAAAGTAAAAATTATATCTACATAATGCAAAAAAAAAATTTTTAATATCAAAGGGGGAATAAATTTAATAATAATAATAATACCTGTTAAAAATTTAAATCGTCTGAAATCGAGATTTCTATTCTAATAGACCGGGCCAATCAACGGACCTAATATTCAAAATACTCTTAACACGATTTTTACAATTTTGCATTGACTACGAAGACAGACCCCCCTGGTTATTTGATAACTGTTTCTGGGGACTGTAACAAGTATTAGCATTCTTTTTTTTTTCCTTTCCACGAGATTTCTAATTTTTCCCCTCTGATTTTTTACTTTAATTTTATTCCTTCACTATGATTGTTTCCTAGGTGATTCTCTATTCCACGCAGAAAAACAACCCTCCCCTTCCCTACTCTTTCTTGGGGGAAAAAGTGGTGCTTCGGTGTGTCAACTTAAAATAATCCACAATTTTCACAGTCCCAAAACCCCCTTTTTTTGGAAAATCCTCACATCTTCTTTATACCTATTCCCCCCGGGGAAAAAAACGATTTCTACAAAAGGGTGCCCATTGACACCTTAAAGGTTTAACTTTAAGAAAAAAGGGGCGCTTTTTTAGTGAAGGTTTCCCATGTAATCCTCTGCCAAACCCCCCATTCCTCTCTCTCTTCGGTAACAATGAGCCCCAAGATTTTTTAATTTGTGGTTTTTGGGGTGTTTATTCAATGAACCCCAAAGTAAAATCGGGATCATTTTCCCCTTCCTCTCTAACTCCCTAACTCACCCATTTCTTTTTCCTACATCAAAATTTTATGAGAGATCCCATCGAAATTTTGTCATCCGCCCTGATCTCGTTCATCCAACAGATGGGTGAGGTCTTGAAGACCTTTTCTTTTGTATCTGTTCCCCCTACTTAATAACTAGTTTCCTTCCTAAAAAAAAACATTCTAAATTTAGAATGGTCCCCTCAGGAAAATCTAACAAAAAGGCCCCCTTTCAGGGGCCACCAATTGAGGTTTCATAAAGGTCTTCAATTTTCTGCCTCTATGCTAAAAAAAAAAAAATTTAACATTAAAAAAAAAAAAACATGCGCGACCACTCGATCCATGAGCTGGTTTCAGAACCACACGACTTGCCCCTTTCCCCCCAATTTAATTTGAAGATATATTATAATCTTTGAAATAAAATTTGCACGTTACTTGGAGAAAAAAATTTTTAATATTAATTACGGAAGTATTGCTTGTTTAGGAAGAAATTTTTTCTTCATATTTCTGGGGTTTCATAACCCGGAGCAACTTTAGTTTTTTGTTTCTGTCGGTCTGTTAAAAATATTCCCTTTTGTATGTGTGCTACAAATCTCGGAAAAACTGAACGGTTGTCGATGAATTTTTTAACATTAGGGGACTTTTTTAGATGGCCCATTTAAATAATTCAACTTCGCACCAGCGGTCCCCTTTTTATATCGTGAACGGTACACCCGATTTTTTTTTGAGAATTATCTCAAAAATGTCACCCCAAAAAACCCCAACTCCCCGTTTAGTAAATTCAAAAAGACCCATGTGTGTAGTTGGTTTTATTTGACAACGAAGAGTTTGTCTCGGGGGATGCCTTTTGTATAATTAGAGTAATTTTTTTTGAATTTTTTTTCAAACGGCTATACTCGAAAATTACACCTAGAACTTTGTTGAAATTAGCATTTTTAAAATTCCTGGGGTATATATTATAAAATTAAAAAAAACCCCCTGTTTTTTCAACAAAGGTTTGTTCGGGGGGTGCCTTGAAGTTAATTAGAGAATTTTTTCTTAACTTTTTTCTATTCAACCGGCATATCTCAAAAATGCGCCCCCAACTTTGTTTAAAATTTTCATATAATAATAGTATATCTTATAACATTGGAAAAGACCCTATTTGTAAAAAAAATTTTGTCCCCCGGGCTGCCTTTAAAAATAAAATTAGAGTAATTTTTTGAACTTTTTTTTTATTAAGGCTATATCTCAAAAATGACACCTACAAATCTGCTTAAATTGCCACATATGTGTCTCAGATGTGTTAAGTACAATAAAAAAAGACCCTAAGTGTACACTGGACATTTTGCCTTGGGCAGTGCCGATAACATTTCGAATCTAAAAACACTAAAAAATTGTAGGTAGGAATTTAAACAAAATAATATCCAAAAATGACACCTAAAACTTTGTTGAAATTCCATATTAGAAAGTTGGTATTGTCTAGTCATTCAAAAAGCCCTATGGTGTGTTTCAACGAAGAGTTTGTCTCGGGCATGCCTTTTTTAAATTAGAAAATTTTTTTGAACTTTTTATATTTAAACGGCTATATCACGAAAATGACACCTACAACTTTGTTTTTTAAATTAGCATATGAAACCTAGGATATGCTTATAATATTAAAAAAGCCCTATGTGTGTACAACAAAGAGTTGCTTGGGCAGTGCTTTAAGTATTAATTAGAGTATTTTTTCAAACTTTTTTTATTCAACCGGCGATAATTCAAAAATGGGACGCCTACAACTTTTGTTGAAAAGCATATAAAATACCTAGGATAAATGCTTATAACAATTGGAAAAGGGCCCTATGGGTACAACGAAGAATTTTTGGGCAGTGCCTTTAATAAAATTAGAGTAATTTTTTTTGAATTTTTTTATTCAACCGGCTTTATCTCAAAAAAAGACACCTACAAAACTTCTTAAATTGCCACATTATGTGTCTCAGTATGTGTTTAAAAATAAAAAAGACCCTATATTGTACATGGACATTTTGCCTTGGGCAGTGCCTTAAACATTTCGAATCTAAAAACACTAAATATTGTAAGGTAGGAATTCAACAAGTAATATTCAAAAATGACACCTACAACTTTTGTTGAAATTACCATAATAGATGGCTTGGTATGTGGTTCTAACTTCAAAAAAGACCCAAGTGTGTACAACGAAGAGTTTGTCCGGGCAGTGCCTTTATGTTTTAATTAGAATATTTTTTTTGAACTTTTTTATTTCCAACGGCTATTCACGAAAATGAACCTACAACTTTGTTGAAATTGCTATTATATACCCAGGTATATGCCTTATAATATTAAAAAAGACCCTTGGGTGTTTAAAAAAAAGGGTTTGTCCCTTTGGGCAGTGCCTTTAAGTAAATTAGAGTATTTTTTCTAAACTTTTTTATTCAACCGGGTTTTTCTCAAAAATGACGCCTAAATTTGGTTTAAATTAGCATATAATATACCTAGGATATGCTTAAACATTTGGGAAAAACCCCCATGTGTGTACAACGAAGAATTTTCTCGGGCAGTGCCTTTAAGTAAAATTAAGTAATTTTTCTGAACTTTTTTTTATTCAACCGGCTTATCTCAAAAATGACACCTCAAATCTGCTTAAATTTGCCACATTAAATTTTCTCAGTATGTGTTAAGTACAATAAAAAAGACCCTATTGTGTACATGGACATTTTGCCTTGGGCAGTGCCGATACATTTCGAATCTAAAAAAAACAAATATTGTAGGTAGGAATCAACAAGTAATATCTTAAAAAGACACCCCACAACTTTGTTGAAATTACCATATTAGATGGCTTGGTATGTGTCTAGTCATCAAAAAGAAACCCCATGTGGTACAACGAAGAGTTTGTCTCGGGCGTGCCTTTTGTATAATTAGAATATTTTTTTTGAACTTTTTTTATTCAAACGGCTATATCACGAAAATGACACCACAACTTTTGTTGAAATTAGCATATTATACCTAGGATATCTTATAACATTTAAAAGACCCATGTGTTACAACGAAGGTTTTTGTCTCGGGCGTGCCTTTAAGTATAATTAAATATTTTTCTAAACTTTTTTCTATTCAACCCCTAATCTCAAAATGACGCCTACAACTTTGCTGAAATTGCCACAATAAGTGTCCCAGAATGTGTTTAAGTACAATAAAAAAGACCCTAGTGTGTACAACGAATATTTGCCTCGGGGATGGCCGATAAAATTTGAAACTAAAAACCCTAAATATTGTTAAGTAGGAAGTGAAACAAAAAAAACCCTAAAAAAATCTTGTAGGTAGAAAAAGTTGTAGGTGGATTCATACAGGTAACTCACCACAGTCAGTCATGGTCCTCCAAAGACTTATAGCTGTGCACAGTTGGGTGCTTCATTTACTTCCAGAGCCAGGTAATATAATTAAACATTATCAATGTCTCCTTGAATACACTAGTTCTTGTAAGATAGCAGTAAAGCAACCTCCAGTAGGATTGGATTTTAGTGGGTGACAACAGAAACCCTTCTGATGCTGGTTATTCTCAGCCCAAACTAGGCAGTATATTATGTGGAGCTGTTATGGGAGTTCTAGTCCAATTATGAGAAATCCCCTTGTCTCAAATGATATTAATTTTGAGAATCTTGATTATAATCTGAAGAGGGAATGCGAGGAGCGTCTTGAGCACCTTGCTGAGAAGGAACTTTTTGAGTGATTAAAAAATAGATTATTTTGTTTATTGTTATTATTATTATCTGATGTTACCAACCTCAATAGTTTGATCAATAAGGTGGCAGACTTGTAACCTGGAGGTCTCGTGGTTCAAGTCCCAAGTTAAGCAAATATTTAGTAAAGTGAGTTTGAGTATTTGTGATATCATGGTTGTGATTAACACAAAACTGGTAACTATATTTTACTTTTTTTATTATTATTATTATAATCTGATGTGGTTCTAGGGTTTTAAATGGACTTAACCATAAACACTGTGATTAATGAGAAACTATTGTAACCAGTTGATTCTAATTTTAAGGTCCTGATTTGAGTTATTCAAGATAGGAATTGGGAATTACACCAGAAACTTCTCCTAGCCTGGGTTAGAATGAGTGTATTATAATGTCATTGGGTGTATGTCAAGTGTATTATAATGTCATTGGGTGTATGTCAAATTTCATTGTAATTGACATACATCTGTTTTGATTGCACTTAAAAATAAATAAATAAATTAAAATTAAAAAAAAATCACATGTTCAGACTGTAACTTGCTTTCTGATATAATAATAAAGAAATCAAATAATTGCCCCACAAAAATACTAAATTACACCCATGTTTTGTCCACTCTGGTGTGATCATAAACAATGTCAAATTTGTTTTTTATTTCAGTCTTCTGAAGCCACTCTCAAGAGGTGTTAGATTTGGACCTGAGTATATTGACCCCATCATTAACCATGAGGAGATTGACAGAATTATTTCCAATAATGAATTAAAGAACTACAAAGATATTCCCATTAAGCCACCAACCAGTTTCCAGACCTGTTCTACATTTTATAACCCCATAAAAGAGTAAGTGCAGAAAAACAGAAAAATAGAAAACGAAGCTTTTACCAAAATGTCTATTATTTTTAGACTAAGTAACTTTTTATATGACCATAATGATGTAGGTACAATGGTACAGAGTAAGATTTTTCGCAACTTTTTATTTACTTTTAAAAAAACTTGAAAAAAAACGTACGGAATAAGGTTTCTTCCACAACTTTTTATTTACTTAAAAAAAAAACTTGATCTGATAAATTTTATTTTATTATTAGAATAAGATCAAGTTTTTATTTATTATAAAAACTAACATTATCCATTGTGTCAATGATACAAACCCTTTAGTTAGGACATATGTTTTCAAATATTTTCTATTCTTTTTCATTTTTATTGTATGTATTGTTTTTTTTCATTTTTTCACTGTTATAATTATTATTTATATGTACATAATGTCCTTTTATATCTAATAAAGAATTGGATAATAATAATAATAATAGGTGTTTCCCAATAGCTCAGTGGTCAAGGTGATGGTCTGGTAATCTAGATGTCACACTGTCACAGGTTTGAAACCAGCAGGTACAAAACAAGTTATTCTTTTGACCACATAATATTACGTTTTGGGCTTACTCTGGAATAATGGGACTTCTAAGTCCTAGTTGGGCAGTATAAATAAGCCAATGTCAATATTATTATTATCTTTCACAGGAAATTTATTAACTATATGATGAAAAAAGGTGACAAATATTAGCAACAACAGTGATGAACTTCACAATTAAAAGCATCAAAAATCACTCAAATAGAAAAGTATAACAAAGCCACAACAGAAGAGGAAAGACAAAGTATCTGTTTGGATCCATATGTTATCATTGAGAGAGCCATAGAAAATACAAAACCCATGTTGAAATTGAGACCAATCAAAAGAGCTGCAGTTACTTACCAGGTATGTTTTCCACATATATAGGTACAACTCGTAGGTTGATTTCGCCTCTCCTTAGAAGTATTCCTTAGGGAGAGAGCCACAAAAAATGTAAAAAAAACTAAAATGAATATTCATTATTATATTACAAAAAAATATATGGCCAGGATCAGTCAACTTTACAACTGCAGTTGAGTGGAGCACTCCCCCATAGCCATGCTGGTTGTCTTGACAACAAAGCAGGTACAGGACAAAGTCCAACAACCTTACTTGCTCTCTTCCCTAGTTGACTGAATTTCTCTTTACAATCAGTGAGTTTATTGTGCAAGTATATGTTGTGAAGACTCTGCTTTTTCTCATACCTTAGTAGACCTTTTAGGTTTTATGTATATTTTAGAAATATACCTGGAGTTATTTTATTTAGGGAGCAGCTTCAGTTTTTGAATTCATTGCTAAACTATTGCTGTTCCTGGAGTCATACCTGAGACAGATTTTAATTGATTTCTCTATAAATTCATTGATCACAGTTGGACATTGATTGGGTTTATGCAAACTGTACAAAAATATACACAACTCAGGTAAATTTAATTTATTTATAATCATTATCTGATAGTTAAATACTTCAAATTATTAATGATAATTTTTTGATTAATTTTCCAGGTTCCCATTCCCATCTCCGACAAAGAAGCAACATTTCGGTGCATGAAGTGGCACATAGAATTGCAAAAGATAAACCTTCTGTTGTGAGATTTTCCGACAGTTTGGCTCAGCTTCTGATAGATGGATCAGAAAATAAGGTACAGGAATATCTCTTAGCTATCTATCTAAAACCAAGGTGCTACTTGAACTCAGCCTGCTGTGAAAATATTTCTTTACATATAATATTTTCAATTCTATGTTCCACCATCAGGACACTTCTGGATGGAAAATATTTGTTTTTACTGATCTAGGGAGCCCGTCCTGAAGGAAAAGAGTTGAATGACATTTATTTTATTTAAATAAAGTTGATATACTAATTGTTTTTATCTTTTAAATCTGATTATACTAATTAGTATATTCAGATTTCTTTGAAATTAACCTTTTACGGTCCAGTGCATGTCCTACATGCAACCATAGAAACACCGCTACACTCCAGTATAAAATTCACTAGAACAGTCCTTAAGGTCCAGTGCATGTCCTACATGCATTGTTTTGTTTGTTCATCAGGTCGAGTTGTTTCGGAAAGAAACAAAAGCGCTACGGTCCAGTAGATTTTTTCTTTCAAATTACAGACCTTGTATACAGGGTGTTTGTAGACGACCAAACTTTTGACTTTGTAAAAAGAACAATAGATCCCCAATTAGCGATATGTGAGCTAAAAATGGTAAATAATTAGGTATAAAACACTGTTAAAAAAAGGTAGGTAGCGGAAGTACAAAAGACATTGTGTTGAAGAGGGTCGTGAAATCAATGCTAACAACGCCACCCTGTATCACACATCATCCATCTTTGTCTAACTCATATCAACAAGTGTGCTAGAAAGAGACAGAGATATACTTTGCAGAGGTATCTTTGACCCTTAAATAAACATATAAAGAAAATAAATTACTTACCACAAAGTAAATTTCCAATTTTCTTTGCTTCTTCTTTACCTATAAAACTATACAGTTTTCTTTTAGACATTTTTATCACAGAAATAAAGACGATAGAAACAGGTACTACACTGAACCAACCTTCCGCAAGTTGCACTGATAATAATGTTTGTTTACACAGCTGGTTTACATTTTAGACACTTTTGACTTGTTCGTAAATATTCTACGGAATATCACGAATCGACTAGAATAAATGTGATAGGCTGATAATTAAAGGAAAATATATAAAATGAAATCGATTAAAAGTGGAGGGAAATCTTGCATGTGGGACATGCACTGGACCGTAAGAGCGTTATTGATAGTTGCATGTGGGACATGCACTGGACCTTAAGGACTGTTCTTGTGAATTTTATACTGGAGTGTAGCGGCGTTTCTATGGTTGCATGTAGTAGTCACTGTGGCAGAGCGAGTTAGCGCGGCTAGGCATTGCACACACTAGTGACCTGGGTTCGATTCCCAGCGGGGGAGGATTTTTTCTGCTCTGTACTTGGATGTTCGGGGTCCACTCATACCTCGTGTGGAAAAATGAGTAGCTGCTTTAATGTGAAGCAGCGACCAGTGGCAGAATCTTAGGCAAAAAAATAATACAAGATATGTAAATGAAAGTGGTAAAGTCCTATGATTCTGCGCTACCCACTAAAATTGTGACATAATAACACAAAGAAAAAGCATTATATATATATGGTTGCATGTGGGACATGCACTGGACCGCATGGGCAGTTCCAATATTTTTTCACTGGAGTGCAAAGGTTAATAAGACTCTTTAATTTTTTATTCATACCTTTTTGATGTACACTGCACACAGATATAATGTAAATACATTACTAATAGGTCTTTTTACTACAAGAGCTTAAGATAAGCATTAGAACATTTTTCTGACATTATTTTGTTCATTATATGTTTCAGATAGAATATTTTTAACATGAAGTATTTGTATCTTTTATTCCAGGGGAAAGTTGTGAAGAGGAAAACTGATTTACACAGACAGTGTGAAGCTAACCGAGCATACGCCCACTACTACTATGGCTAGTCCTTTGCTCCTGATTGGAATAGCATATTCTGGGTCTGCAAAACTAATCATCAAGACATCTTAATAATGAAATGTCTCAAACACACTGATTAATAAAAATTAAGAAAGCAAAGATACTTACTTTTACTTTCTGTGGTGGTGGAAGGATTGGTATGGTTTAATTCCCTTGGACACACAGAAGCTATGCTCAGGGCTCCTTCTGTGTCCAGTGTGTAGTGTAAGTGTATGTGTTTCTGTTGGAATTATACATTGAAAACCAACTACCTATAATAAAATATTTTTGAAATTTGGTATTGACATAGTCAGTAATCATTCAAATATTGTTGTTGCCATGCATTATTCAAGTTGCACAAAAAAAGAACCGAGCAAAATGGAATAAAGAGTGCAAGCCCCATGCTGCATTTGTTTTTTTTTTTCAAGCCAGTGAAGCAGATTCCTGGAACTTTATCTCAGAGTTGGACAGGTATCAAAGGTTTAGATTTTTTTTTCCTAGTTTCTATAGTGAATGAGGATGAAACTACCCTTCAGTGTCTAATGCTTGTCATATAAAAATTAGACAGAAGAGCCCAGTAAGTGGATACATTAAAATATTGAGAAAAGTGTTATGCCCTTTACAGGATATTCTTTTCGACCCAATTTGTAATACTATTCTTTTTAGAAAAAGAAACAAACAATAAAACATGGTTAACGAAAATTTTGATTTTTAAATAATTTATTAAAATCAGTTTTTTTTATTTCGTTGAACGAAAAAAAAGTATAAAAAATTAATATGAAATGAAAAAAATGGAATGTAAAAATAATAACATAAAAAATTGAATGAAAAATAAAATACAGGTTTGGACAGAATTGAAGTTATGAAACAAAATAATATTTTTACATGGAAATTAAAAAATAAATACAGGTTAATGAACTTTGACTACAGATGTTGGGTTTTACAGTACGAGTAAAGCACTGATGTATAAATTATTAAGTCGATAAAGGTGGTGTCTAGTTTATGGGTTGAAATAGGGAAATTATTTAGGGCGGAATTGATAGACGTTTCTGTAAACCTCTGTGGAGATAAATTTAGAATTTGTGTATTGTCTTAGACAGGAAAAACAAATGCTAACTAATTACTTAAGACCTTGATATTGTCTATTAATTGCGTCCTTAAAGTTCAAGGATTGTTAAAAATGATAAAATTTGAATACTTAAATATTTTGGTCTAGTTTGGTCATACTTAGTTCTGTACTCACGTTAAAGGTTCGATACCATATGAGTGTATTATTCAGAAAAATATTCAAACATATTAAAATTGGATAAACTAATCTGTGAAAGCACTGAGATTAAGCAGCAATCAAGATGGAATATTTAGATGAGCGACAATAATTTGGTTTCCCTTTATTCTTTCGAGTTAAACTCTTCTCGTGAGGACAATTGAGTTGATTGGGAGTTCGTAGAAAAAAGATGCACCTAATATTAGATTCATAAAAAAAAATAGGAATCAGCATTAGCTCCTCTCAGAATCATGCTTTTGTATTTATTTGAGCAAAGATAATTGGGCCTGTAATGTGTCTTTAAAATCATATGCTTTTTGTTAAAAAGAACTCTTAATATAAAATAATATCAAACTTATAGAAAATAAATACAAAAAAACATTAAAAAAAAAAAAAAAAAAAAAACGTGATCATCATATACTCGATGGGTATAAGTTTTCCAATTCTATCAAAGAAAATGACAAAGGGTAAGTATATAATAATAATGTAAATTAAATGCACAAGGTTCAATTTCGAAAATGCAAAAATTATCTATAGTTAAGTACACAAATGGTGGAATGGGATTTCATAAAAAAGGAAACTCACGTTAAAATAGGTTACATGATTCATACTTAAAAGAAAAAAATTAATTCAATGAAGGTAATGGTAAAAAAGAAGATGGCGAACTATTTTATTTTATTCCAGTCAGATTGAAATGTCAAGGTAAAAATTTCACCCATCTTTTGAGATCCTTAAAAATCAACACCTAATAAGTTTGGAATATTTAATATAGTATACAGTTGAAACTATGAAGCTGGTATGATCTAATAAGGTACGGACATTTAATTATAAAGCAAAATATATTTATTTTATAAAAGCAAAAATAAAATTAAAAATGCAAATGTTAATAAAATTATACTATATTATAATCTTTTTTGGAGCACCTATGTAATTGAATATATTCTATGAAAGTTAGGTTAAATAGATATATAAATATATTTTATAAACTATATGGGAGAAAAAAGAAAGACACTATCTATGTTAAATTAGACATTCTCTACTCATTAATTTGATATGCCTGGGTTATTGGAAATTTGGAATAATTGGATTCTCGAATAATTATTAGTTCAAGTTCAGAGAAAATATCTTCGTCAAGTCAAAAACCCAACCTTACGCCAGTCTTTAAAAAAATAACGTTTGGCAAGGCTATTTCAACTGATACAAGAATATTACATTAATTTAATTTAAATACAGTTTTTAAATATAAAATAATTTTTAGCACACTTCAAAACAAGATAAAAGACAACCTTTAAAAAAGATAAATCGTCCTTACAACAGATAAAAATGGTAAACCACAGAACGAGCAAAGATATCCAGATTGCAATAATAAAAATTACAGACTTTATCCGGCCAATCGAGACTGATTAGTTTACTCATACTTGTAAACCCCTTCTTTATTCCACATAACTAGTTGAGACGTAATTTGGGGCATTAAAAAAAAAGAGTCTACCAATTAAATATCTTCAACGATGCCTGAGGAAAGATAACAAAAAGATAACTACTCAGTTAAAATTAGCAGGTAAACCAGGGATTGAACCAGCTACCTTCTACCGAGCAGGCAATTGCCCACCCCCTGACCCTGATTTCACCACAGATCAAAAAATACTTACGTAGCTTGCGACAAAACTTTTAAAATTTAAAATTTTACATTTACAACAGAGTTAAATTCTCATTTTTTTCATTCACATCAGGTCATTCTAGGACGGTATATATTTTACAATACCTGCTCAAAATTAATCTAAAAATTTTCAAGTAATTTTAATATGTAACTTTTTTATTTTTTTATGCGAAAAAAAAATATCGAAACCAACATCATTCCTAATAATTTTTCATCATCTCGCCTACCTGCTCAAAATCAATCTATAAACAGAACTAACTCGGGGGAAAAACTTTCGTGGCTTACATTCCTGATTGACTGCAATGACTGTTCAGCCACGCGTGCTGGACGCATGACTACGCCTTGTTATCAAATTGAGTGACCAAACTCCATGAGTTTTGTCCATCTCGTTCTGCATGGCGATCGGCTTGTCTGTCCGCTCTTCACCTTTCGGGTAACTCTTCAATGAGCCCCGCTTGGCTTTCGACCAGGACTTTCCAACTTTTTTCTCACCTGGAAAGAAAAAATCGAAAAGCGTTTTTTGGGGATTCAAAAAAAATTTAACTTTTGTTCAATTTTTTCACTATTAAAAAAAAAAAACTAAAAAAAAATTACAGAGAATTGGTACTTTCCCTAACTAATTTATCGAACAAAATTTAAAAAAAATTTTTATATTTTGTGTTAATCACAATCGTGATGGCCACAATTTACCATATTCACACTTCTAAATTTTAACCAATCATACGGGGACCGAACCACGGACCTCCAGGGTAACAGGAAAAATGTATGAGAATTGCCCCCACAAGCCATACATAAAAGCCAAAAAATCCTAAGGACATTTTTTGGAGGAATTAAAACTGGCGGCGGGGGTCTTTAACGTTAAAATTGTGACCGGCTACGCCAACTAGGAAATCATTTTTTCTGCATCACCAAGCAGGTCCCCGTCACGCATAAAAAAAACATTCATTTTTTGTACCTTATGAGGAAAAGAAAAAACCGAGATGGCTCCCCAATCCAAAAAAGAATAGATTAAATTTTATTGTAAATAAAGCCTTTCGGCATTTTTACAACGTCAATAGTAAAAAATTACATTGTACAAAAAAATTGTTAAATATGGGGGATTTTAAAGTAAAAAATAAATGTTTTCCCAACCCCTTGAAAAAAATTGCCCTTTTTTTTGTTTTCCTTACTTTTATTATTTTGAAATGGGCCCATTTCGAAAGTGAAAATTTTTAAATAAAAATTTTAGTTCAAAATTTAACTTTTGAAAGCTTCCCATCACTAACCTTGTCCACCAGCTTCAGTCCACTCCCTTCCCCCCGACGGGCCCCCCCTGTGTTTTCCAGTGCCGGTGGGTGGGCGGGGGGCTTTTGGCGGCCTGGCCAGTGGCGGCGTCGGATTTTAATCCCCGCCGCCGCCCGTGGGCGCTTTATTGCACGTCGCCGTCGAGTTGTTGCGCACCAGGGGTGGCCGGCGGAGGGGGGGGGGGGCAGGGGGGTCCGCCCAAACATGGAGGCGGGCCGCGCGTGGGGGAACACGCCCACCCAGGGGGGCGCCCGACCGGGAGGGGGGGGGGTTGTGGATTCTATCAGGGTGGTGGGGGGGTGGTGGAGCCGCCCGCCCCCGGGAGGTGCTCCCTACTGCCCCGTGCGGGAATGGTCCCTCATGATCGGGTTTTTTCCCCTTGGAAACATAATGAAAATGATTTATTATGGAGAATAATAATCTTTAGGGGGAAGGTTACCACCGGGGCGGGGGTTGATGCACCAAAGGTTTTCTACACCTAACCCTAGAGTCTTATTATTATGTAGTCACCAAACTCAAATAAATGAAGGAAAAATTCTTTCATTGGGTGGGGTTCGAAACCAACGGATCCCAACGCTACCAGGTTAAACCCGAGTAGCGCCTAACCACTTGACTACCAGTGCACCAGTGTGAAATCACAGGTCCTGTTTATATTTAACAAGAAAAGTTAGAATATGATTTTTTTTTAGTGAAGCAAAACGTGCTTCCAATTTTTGTGCTTAGCTCAAGATTATAAGGCCTCCTTTACTTTTCCAAACCCGCCTCAGTAGCTTGATCGATAAGGCAATCTTGGTGGATTAAGTCCCGGTTTAGCGTAGATTTAGTGAACCGAGTTAGAGTGTTTAGATATACGAAAGTGATACACACAAATATGATAACTTTTTTAACTTTTCCAAAAATTTTTTGTATATTATTATTCTTTATACTCGGAAAAAGAAAAAATATAGCATTTTACCCGGGGGGCCGAATTCATTTGGCTTGGTTCATCTTGAGTTCCTCGACCCAGGGTACTGAAGGGGGGGTGGGCGATATCTTGTTTACTATTCTCAACGATGTGTGGCTCCGTCACTCCGTTCATCATGGACAAAACCTCTTGACTCTCCTGAAAATGTTTTTAAAATATATTATTGAAAAATAAAAAACAATAAGAAAAAAAAAAAAAAAAAAAAAAAAAATACATTCAAACCTGGATATAACGGGACTCAATTTTTTCTGTTTTCACTTATAAAGAAAGTTTCTCTTATTAAAGGTTATTTCCCCTCTAGGGAGGTAAAAAGGCCTGGAAATTTTTTTTTTTTTATATCCAGTTCTCTTAAATCCAGGTTCGACTGTATTGAAAAATGAAAATTAGTAAAACTTTAACAACAATGACATTTGATTTGGTGTAAAATAAATATTCAATATTTTTTATTTATTTTTTTTCTCAGGGAGCTACTGAACGTTTTTTATTTAATTTAAAAATGACAAAATCAGCACACTTTTTAATCCTGCTATTGAAGAAATTAAACAACTCAAGACTATAGTGAAAAAATATCCTCTAGGAAAAGAGATTAGGGAATCAACAACAAGAATATTTTATTGTTTAAGGCCAAGCTGGTTTACAAGGAGCAGATTAGGTACGTGTCATTTGCAAGTGTAATGAGTACAAATGTCTTCTGACTTTTGTCTTTATTGACGTAAAAAAAGCATTTGATTCAATTTTTAAAAAGCATTAGTTTTGAAGGCCTTAGGAAAAATATAAAGGCCTACATTGTGATGAGGGTTTTATAATTTCCTTATTTAGTATACTACGGGGTTTTTGAAACTAAACACTCTAATAGAAAACAGGGTTTTTAAAACAGGGTAACTATTTCTCCCAATACTTCTGCCACCATATGCGCTAATTGGATATGAGCGTTCTTGTATAACGTACGATTTGTTTTATCTTCTCATCGTCAGTCAACAATCTCAAAGCTGCATGAAATGATTATCAAGTGTGAACGTTAAAAATAGAATTACAAAAAAATCGCCCTCTCAGGAAATCAACCACAAAAAAAACAAGCAAAAAATATTTATCAAAATATTCAGTACACCAGTATCAGTATAAACAGAAAAGTGGAAGTTGTACTAGATGTACATGAATATCAGAACATACCTGGTCAGCTTTTTTCCGAGCTTTTTTGCTCTCATCCAGAGTCTCATATTTCTATTTGCTTTGCTCCCCATATTTCAAACACTATTCATGAACATCTAGTACAACTTCCCCTCTTTTCTTTTTTATACTGACTGACGGGGATATCTCATGAATGGGACAGTTTTGAAAGGGGCTGGTTTTTTTTAAACATTTGTTTAGTTTTTTTTTTAATTAAAATTTATTTAAAAAGAAAAACTTTAACACTCAGAGTCTTTGCCCTTAGTTTTTTTTTTATTTGGTTTAACTTCGTTTTCAATTAGCTTTGTGAGAGTTTTAAATATTTTATTTGATGAAAACTCTATGGCCGGTTCTTTTAAATTTTCGAAACCTGGGTTTAAAAGAAAACGAATCTTGGTTGAAAACTCGTTCCAAAAGCATTTTTCAAATTTTATCTATGTATTTTTTTATATATATTTTTTTATTATTATTATTTTTTATAAGCCCCATTGTAAACTTTTTGATTTAACCAAATTTTACAAAAAAAAAGGTTTTGTAATTTATTGTTTAAAACCGGCCAATTACTATTGAAAATTTCGGAGAGTCCCCGTAACTTTAGCCCGGTCCCCGTAATTTTTCGGAGAGCCCCTTTTAACTTTTCGAGTCCCCGGAACTTTTCGTCGAGTCCCCGTAACTTTCGTCGAGTCCCCGTAACTTTCGTAGAGTCCCCATAACTTCCGGAGAGTCCCCGACCCCCGACCCATTTCCCCCTCTTTGGAAATAACAGTGGGGGGGGGCCAAACGGCGGGGGGCGCGCCCCCGGGGTTGGCTTTCAGGTCCCGTGATCTGGCCCCCCCCCACTGGCCTCTCCAGGGACTCCGAGATTTTCCGAGTCCGAGCTCTGCCCCTCGCTCAGCCTCGCCCCAGCCACCCCGCCCACACCCCCGCCCTGTGCTGCGACGCGCCCGTATCGAATTGCTGGGGCAAAAAGGGAAATGAGAGGACGTTGGTGGCATAAGTTTATATACATAATAGCACTTTTTTTTTTGTAGATTTTCAACCTGCGACAAAAAAACCTTGATGGAATATTTTTTTATTACAGTTTTTTTATGACGAATTTCTCTTTCCGCCTCAGAGTGGAGGCAATCGTGTGTGTACCCAGGTACAAAAAAAAAAAAAAAAAAAAAAAAAAAAAATGCACTTCTTACCCTTTACAGGGTATCTATATTTCTTACTTTCTTATATTAATTATTACTTTTGGTGTTTCATCTCTATAAATAAAAAAAAAAAGGACTACCTACCTACCTATGTTTGTTTGTTTTTTTTGTCCGGAGTTGTTTAAACCAAAACGGTAAGAATAGCGAAAAAAATTCTCAGAATTTGACCCCCCAAACCCATTATCGCTTTGTCTAGAAAAATTAAAAAAGTTCAAAAAAGACATTGCTGTCCAGCCGTACGGCCATGCCTTAGTAAATTTGAAATTAAAGTCCCGTTTCAAAGCACGGGCAAAACGGCATTTAGTTTAAAAAAGTAGAGGCCTATGCACTTTTCTATGAAATTATGTTTTTTTTTACTTTTACACAATATTTTGTTTTTTTTTATGTACCAGCCAACCAAACCAAACTTGTAAAGGTTTCAAAAAAAAAATACAACTAAAACTTATTTATTTATTTAAAGTATTGTTGGCTGGGGGGTGCTGGGGAACTTCAAGGTTACATCAACCGCCTTATTGATTGAGCCATGAGGTCGGTTGAATAAAAAAGTGACAATTAAAAATGGGGTGACACCACAAAAAATTCATACCCTCGAAAAGAAAGTCCAATTCCGCCACTGGTGACTAAACGAAAAACTGGACAAGAAATTAAATATCAAATTGTAATCAGCAGCTCAAAAAAGCATTGGTTTGATACGTCAGAATCGACATCTAAGTTGAATAGCTCAGTGGTTTAAGCAATCGCTTGCCATGAGAAGGTCCGAGTTCGAACCCCCGCCCGACAAAAATTTGTATTCAAAAAATTTTGGGTTTCAGTTGTTTTTAAGGGTACCTACGGTGCGCTCGTGTTGCCCAGCCCAATTGTGAAGTATTGTGTCACTTTTTTCGCCCATCAGAGGGGGGCATATCGGGTGGGTAGGCTACAATACAGACTACAAGCGTTCTTGAAGTCCTATTTCAAAGATACGAAATCCAAAAAGGGTGATAAACACTCACCTTTTTTAAAAAAAAAGGGTTTTAATTTGGGGTTTGGGGGACAGGGAAAAATGGCGGGAAAACTCGGACCCCGCTAAAATGTTTTTTTTTTCACAAAAAAAGGGGCTAGGGGAAAAAAAGGGTGATTCCAGTTTTTCAAAAAGATAAGGGGGGCCCCCACTTATTTTCAAAAATGATTGTTTACTAGGGCCCCCAGAGGGGGGGGGGGAAAAGACTTTACAATTACACTGGTCACCCCCTCAAAAATTTTTGGTTTACTGGGGCCCCAGAGGGCTGGGGACTGACTTTTAAAAAATTCACAGGGGGCCCCCCTTTACATCATGATGTGTTTTTACTGGGGGCCACCAGAGGGCTGGGGGGGGGGGGGCATTAAATTCACACTGGTCATTACATCAAAAAAGATTGTTCCCCGCTATGGCACCAGAGGGTGGGAGGACTGACTATTACAATTCACACTGGTCACTTACCCCCTGTTTTTTTTTTTTTTTTTTTAAAGGATGAGTGTTTCACAGCCTTTTTTATTTCAAAAGCCATGAAACAGGAGCTAGGGGAAGACTTTTGGGGGTTTTGTGTTGTAGCCTGCCCATCCCGTATTGGGGCCCCCCCTGATGGGGGAGAAAGTGCACAATATTCCCCCCTTTTTGGGGTGGGGGTCAACCCGAGCGCCCCCCGGAAAGGGTTTTTCCCTTTTTCAAAAAAATTGAAACCCAAAATTTTAAAATACAAATTTTTTTCGGCACGGGGGATCGAACCCGGGCCCTTTCCGCTTTTGGAAGGCGAGGGGGTTAAACCCCTGAGCTAATCGGCGCTCTTCTGAGCTAATCATCGCTCATTTACTAGGGCCCCTTTTTTTACTATGGCACCGGGGCTGGGAGGGGGGCCGATATTAAAATTACACTGGTCACTTAAAATCATGATGATTTTTACTATGGCACCAAAGGGCTGGGAGGAGGACGGGGCTATTAAAAAATTCCCACTGGCATTTTTCATAAAAGATGATTGTTTCAAAAGGCACCAGGGGGGGTGGGGGGTGCCCCTTTTTCAATTCAAAACTGGTCCCTTACATTGAGATTTTTTTTAAAAGGCCCCCCGGGGGTGGGGGAGAGCTGACTATTAAAATTTTCAAAAAGGGTTTTACTTCATCATGATGATTGTTTACTATGGAAAACCGAGGGCTGGGAGGGTGACTATTAAAATTTTACCTGGTCACTTATTTTAGGGTAAAATTTTTACTATGGCACCAGAGGGCTGGGGGGACGGGGCCCAAAAAATTCCCGGGGCACTTTCAAAAAAGATGATTTTTTTACTAGGGGGACCAGAGGGCTGGGAGGATGAAAAATTCAATTCACACTGGTCACGCTGTTTGCCCCGGGGTGCTCCTGGGGGGTCCCGCCCCCACCCTGCGAGTCCCTCGTCGCGTGGGTGGGGAGGAATTGAGATTTGATTTCCCCTCCCCAAGGAAAAAAAAAAAAAAGGGGAATTAAAAAAAAAACCCCCCTTTTTTTTTTCCTCAGTCCCCCTTTTTCTCGTTTTCTTTTTTCCCCACCCTCTTTTTTAAAAATTTTTAATTAATTTTTTAATTTTAAAAAAAAAAGTGTAAAAGTACAATGTTTTTAAAAAACCTCAAATTCTCGATCTGGGGGGTCCCCAAAAAAAATTTAAAGAATAATAATTCAAAAGAAAATTTTCCCCCAAAAAAATTTAAAAATTTTTAAATTTTTCAGTGATCATTTCCCTTTTTTTAAAAACCAAGATCAAAAAGTAAAAAAATTAAAAACCCAAAAAGGGGTACACTGATTATTCCAAACTAAAGAAAAAGAATTTTTTTAAAAACCTTTTAAAAAATTTTGGGGGAAAAAATTTTAATTTTTAAGAAAAAAAAATAATGGATTACCATCAATAAGAAATTTGGACAAAAAAACAACCAGCGATTTCTTTTAAAAAACAAATTTCATTTTTGTCAAATTTCTTTTTTTAGTATATTCCCCCAAAAACAATTAGCTCCCCAAATTTTAAAAATTTTTGGTTTTAAAATTTCTAACCATTGAATAAAAAAAAAAATTAACCCAATGATTTTTAAAAATCAATGAAAAAAATTAAAACTGACTCCCCGGGGTTTCCGACAGGGGTTCCCCCTATTTACTTATAGGAGTGTGCCTCTGCATTAGTGAACCCCCCCGCTTTTCTATTTTAAATGGTCGCTATCCTCAGGGTTTTTCCCAAAAACCCGGGGAAAAATTCCCTTTGTCATTTTCCCATCTTTAAGAGCGGAGTAAAAGAAAACGTGCCAATTATAGACCTATGCAAAAAAACAAAAATCCCAAAAATTTAAAAGGAAAAAAATTATTTACAAACAAATACAACCAATCTTAACTCCCCTTTTTTAACAACCAAAAAAATGGGTTTTTATAAAACCCCAAAACGACAACCACTAACCTTTTTTTTTTTTCTGACCATGTATGTAAAAAATTTTTACAAAGGGGGATAGTTTGATTGTTAATACAGATTACTTTTTTAAACATTTGATAAAATAAAAAAACAAATTTTATGTGAAAAACTCCGACCCTATGGTTTTTTAAAACCCAGGGGTTTCCTTTTTCTACAGCTATTTCTAAAAACCTACAAAAATAGTAAAATTAAAAATATGAAAAGGGAAAAATAACAACTGCCCCGTTTTTTTAAAAAAATTTTAAAAAATAAAAAACAAAATCACAAAACTTATCGGGGAACCTTTTTTAAGTTTTATGGGGGGATTCAGGGGGGGCCCCTTTTTTCGGGTTTTTCACTTTAAAAACCTTTTTTTTTAAAATTTACTTTTACCTCCCAAAAAAAATTTTGGTTATTTGCTGAGGGGAAAAAAACCCGGGAAAAGAGTATTAATGGACTACCCCGACTCTAAACAATTACAATAGCTCTCAATTTTCTTTTTTGAATGGTGCAGATTAATAGAAGGGGGAAATTAAACGTCAAAAATGTAAAGTAAAGCCCCTTTATCGTGGGGAAACCCCATATATTTTTCCCCAAATTAAAATTAAAATATTCCTCTTGAAAGGGGTATACCCCAATCAAAGACCTAGGAGTTACTTTTGATTCCCCCTTGGGGCATAAAAAAGAGCATTATTCTATAAAAAAAATAAGAAAGCTTTTTAAACTTTTTTGGTTCATTAAAGAAACGGGCGAACTTTAAAAATCCAAAAAAATACACCTTTTCAATTTTTTTTTATTTTTTTGACCCCTTCTTGAATATGCCTCCCCCGGGGTGGTCCCCCTTACTAGGGGAAAAAATAAAAAAAAAATTTTAATCGTAAACATAAATTCCTAAGGGGGGCCTTGGGTTTTAAACAAAAAAAAAAAAGGGGCATAACAGACCATAATTTTTTGGAAATAAAAAAACAAATAATGTATTAGTCTAAACACGGGGGCGGCCCCAAAAAAGTGTTTTGTTTTTTTTTTAAAAATTTTTAAAAAATAAATTTTTTTTTTTCAAAAATTACTAAGGAACTTTCATTTAGGACAAATCCCAAAAATACAGAAACAAAAACTATTGTATGAAAAATCTTGAAAACAAAAAATATTTTTTTTTCCCAAACCCTTTCAATCGTTTTTTTTCGCCTTTTTAATAAAGCTTCCCGGAGAAAGGGCCAAATTTCCCAAATCGATCTTTTTTTTTTGATAGTTATGAAGGGAAAAAAAAATAAACTATTCCAACTGAATAAAATCTAAACAAAAAATCAATATTGCCCAAAATTCAATTTTTTCAATTTTTTAATTAAGTTTATTCTAAGTATTTATATTATATTTTAGTATATGTTTTTGTTTGTAATTAATTTACAAAAAATAACATGGGTTAACCCCGTTAATTTTAAAATCTAAAAAAAAAATTTAATTTTTAAACACAATAAAATATTTGGGATTGATTGTTGAAAAAAAATACATTGCCACAATACTTCCTCTGGACAAAAATACGTCCCGTGAATGGAATCGTAATTTTCGACTTCCACAATAGTTAATTTTTTTGTTGTTGTTGTTGTAGCCAGCTTGGGGCTACAGACGGAGGGTGGTGAGGGTCCAGCCAACTTTTTTCAAAGTTGTCTCGTCCTGAACCACATATTTCTATGTCCCTCAACCATCTGGGGGACTTGGACTTTTCTTTATAAGCCATTAAACCCTTGGGGAAAAATGCAAGCTACCTGGCTTGTAAGGGTTGGCTTATTCTTTCCTCTATTTATAGTCCTTTTGCGGGACACTGGTCTTTCCCGGGTTTTAAACGTCCCCCATCAGGGTAGTTAGAATTTTTTTGAAAAAAGTATCTCAAAATTTTCAACCGATTCTCTTTAAAATTTTTAATGATCTGGTAGAATACCGTCTTTTTACATTATGGCGAAAAAAATCTGAACTGGCCAATCCCAAGACCTTATTTTTCCACTTTTTTTTTTTAAACCGGGGCAAGGTTTTCGTGTGGACAAATTTTCTCCAGCGTTAGCCCCCCTGAATTGCGAGGGTATTCTCCCGCCGAAAGTTCAGCTATGTCCTTATTAAAATTAATAAAGTGGGTAAATAAAATTAAAATTTAAAAAAAAAACCTGATATTTTTTCTATTTTCTGTTAAGCCCATAGAAAAAATATTTTGTCCGTTTAAATAAATGAAAACCCCTCTAATAAATCCCCCTTTGCTTTTACGCCCGATAAGGACAATAAAAGTCCCCCTTATTCCAGCAGTAAGGGCAAATTATTATGTGGTAAAAAATCCCATATGGGAGGATAACTTGTCGTCCATGTCCCGTCTGGGTTTCGAACCCACGACCTCTGGAACTCTGGATTCACAGAGTGCCGCCTTTACCACTAACTACCGGACAGGCGGGTAATTTACCGGTGTTTTCCAATATTTTTTATTTATTTATTTTATTTTTATCACTAAATTTTTTATATGTTTTTAAATTAATCTATTTTTTTTTCTTTATAAAAACATGGAATTTATTTTTGATTTTACATTGGGCTTTGACCCTAAAATATACAATTAAAAATTACCAATTAATAATAAAGGTGTAGTATAATAAAATAATAACTCACTGTTATGACCCGGGCCACTGGCCCCGCCGCATCACCCGTGCCCTGGGGGGGACTGGCAACATGTGGGGTGTAGTGGGGAGGCAAGGAGTGGCGGTTCTACTGCTCGTCACCCTGACTGCGAGCTGGAGGGGGGGGGGGAGGAGGGGGGAGGGGGAGGGAGGGGGGCGGAGGAGGGAGCAGGGGCAGGGAAACTTCATCTGGCTTCTTGCTGAGGTTAGACATTGGGGGGAGGAGAGTGGGGGGGCGGGAGGTTTCTTTTGATGGGGGGCGGGGGGTTTCTGGGGCTGCTGCTTCCCGGTTCGTGGGGGGCCCCCCCGTGATGGGGTGGAGACGAAGGCTTGGTGGATTGTCTGACAGGGGAGAAAAAAGAGGAATTTTTTATTGGTAATCAATCGCGGAGCCCGGATTTTTGCAGCCAAAAATTGTCGAAAATAAACTGGGCTATGCCCTTAATTTTTTTAAAATCAAAAAAAAAAAATTTATATGCGTTTTTCATATGCTTCAAAACGTAAGAAATATGCACAACATCTCAAAAAAGTGCAGAGAAAAACAGAACTTTTAGAACAAAATAAGTGCAAATATCGTATGATTTTTCAACCAAAATGGTATTTTGTAATTGCAAAAATGGTATAAACCCAAAAAATCCTAAAAACAAATTTAGAGGCACTCTTTATGACCTAAATTTTCTTGAACTTCCCCGTTTTCTTTGAATCTTATTGGCGGTCTTTTGAAATCCAAATACTTACCCAAAATACATTATTTTCTACTCACTCTTTACCTCAAGATTTTAAAAAAAAAATACAAATTTATCATTTTTTACCAAAATATTGAGAATTCTCGATGACTCTGTGCTAACAAAAATTGGACATAAAAAAAACAAAAAAAAAACATCAATATACCTTCTTTCTTGGTATTCAATGGCTGTATGGAATGGCTTTGCCTACCAATGCAAAAATTAAATAAAAAAATTTTTACCTTCTTTTTTTGTGGTTCAATGGCTCATGGCTTGTCAATGGCTTGTCCTCCTACCAATGCCCCCAAAAAAAACCGACGAAAAAATAATTACGGCATGTAAAAATATCGCCTTATTTATACTGCCCGATTAAGACTATTAAAGTCCCATTTTTTCGAGCATAACCCAAGACGTATTATTTATGTGGTAAAAATCCCAAAAGGGGAAAGGGAAAAATTGTCAAGTCCCGGATGGGTTTAGAACCCGCGACCTCGGGGAACTCTCAATTCACAGAGTGCCCGCCTTACCACTGGCTACCGGGACAGATGTAGAATGGCTTTCCTACCAATGCCCCCAAAAAAAACCGCGAAAAAAAAAAAAATAAAAAAAAACCTTCTTTCTTGGTGGCAAGTCCGAGATGTTTCCGCAGGGCGGCGGTGGTCTCGCCAGGTTTTGGGTGGAGTCTCGGTCCTGTTGGGGGCTCTTGACCCCGACATGGCTTGTCCGCCTTGATGGCAACGGCCGAGAAGAAAAAAGAAAGACGTTTAATAATAATAATAATAATAAAAATAATAGAAAATCTTTTAAGGGCAAATTTTATAAGTAAAGCTTTTAAGCCAGAACACAAAAAAAAAAAACTTCTTTTTTATCCAATAACTAAAATTATAATTATTTTCTTTTTAAAAATTCCTACATATCCTTCCCTATATTTAAAAACTTACTGCAATCAATGTATTTTCAGTATGTGGTGGATGCAGAAAATGTATTTTAATTTCTTCTTTTTTTTCATTCCTTTTTTTCATTTTTTTTTTTTTATTCAGTAGTTGGCACTCGCTTTTCCAACAGAAGGTCCCGGGTTCGATTCCCAGAGACGAAAAAAAATTTTTATTATTTTTTATTTTATTTATTTTTATTTTTTGTACAAATAAAACATTATTGTACGTGAAAAACTCAAGGGTAAATTAAAATTAAAATTAAATATTTTTAAAATATATATTAAAATAAATAATAATAGTTGTATGCATATATTTTAGAATTAGAAAAAATAGGTGGGGGGGAGGAAGGGGGAATATTGAAGGTGGTGATGATGAAATGATTTTGAGGGGGGGTGGTCTGATGATGTGTGGTGGTGGGATGGTGTTGGGGTGGTTTGGGGGTGATGGTGGTGTTGGTGGTGATGGTGTTGGGTGGTGGTGATGAAGGTGGTGGTGGTGTGGTTGGGTGGTGGTGGTGGTGATGGGGGGTGTTGGTGGTGGGGTGGTGGTGTTTGGTGGGAAGGTGGGGTGGTGATGGTGTTGGGGTGGGGTGGTGATGGTGGTTTTTGGGGTGATGGTGGTGTTGGTGGTTTATGGTGGTGGTGGGAAGGTGTGGTGGTGGTGGTGGTGATGGGGTGTTGGTTGGGGAAGAGGTGGTTTGGGAGTGGCGGGGTGTTTGGTGGTGGTGGTGGTGATGGTTTGGGTTGGGGGGTGGTGGTGTTGGGGGTGGTGGGGTGTGATGGTTTGGGGTGGTGGTGGTGTTTGGGGTGGTGGTGGTGATGGGGGGTTTGGGGTGATTGTGGGTTGGGGTGAGGTTGGGTTTGGTGTGGGTTGGGGGTGGGTGGTGGTGATTATTTTAATGGAAATTTGAGATGACGTGGGACCGAAGAAGGTGGCCTTACATCAAGTTATCCTGGGAAACTCCCAAATGAATAAGGGGCTAGCACAAGTAAATGTTCTTTTAGGGCAATTTTTTTAATAGGATGACGTTTTGAATTTCTTTATGGACGGAGGAAATTTTGTTGAACAGTTTTATGCCCCTTTTCAATATGATTTGTCCATAACTTTGCTTTTACAAAATTTATCCTTATTCCTCGTTTTATAGTTTTTGAACATTACTGTCTTGAGGAGGCTTGGAGATAATTTTGTGACAAACACAAGAGTCCAGAATAACCTGGCATAGAATGTGGGTTTTCCCCCTGCCTAAAGACAAGGTTTTTCAAGAAACCCCCCAACCCAGTCCAAATATGGTTCTCACAGCCCTCTTCTGTAGAATAAGGTAGGTTTTTTTCGGATGAGAGAAACCCCAGAAAATTATGGCGACTCACACGCATGGGGAAAAAGGAGAAAAGAAAGAAGCACACTGTAATCAACATTCCGTCGACTGATCCATAGCAAAAATAGAAAACGGCTTTTGGCGGGGGAAACCTATGGTTTTTCCATTTTAGCTTATTCCAACCGTCAACCAAGAAAATTTAGATTCAGGAAAAGTGGAATTAGGAGTTATTCTTGGATAGAGGGGGAGGAGTAGAAGAGGAGGAATTGAAATACAAAAGGAAGTTTACCCTCATTCATGTAGCTTGTTTTGGCGGAACCATTCTATGTTGGTCACCTGCCTCCGCCCTTCTGACACACCTCATCAAACCACAATTAAATTGTATGTCATCCAAATAGTGTAAGGTGAGCATAATCTTGTGAGGTATGTATTCATGTAACTACAGGAGGAGGACCAAGGACCGAACCCGGGGTACCCCCCCCGCCCAACCGGGAGCTGAAGGGAAGCAGTGGGAAGAAAAAGGGGAGA
Organism: Bactericera cockerelli; assembly: GCA_024516035.1. NCBI lineage: Eukaryota > Metazoa > Arthropoda > Insecta > Hemiptera > Triozidae > Bactericera > Bactericera cockerelli. The sequence continues at coordinate 33,339 of JAMCCL010000224.1, forward strand.
GGGGAAGGAGGCTCGAAGTTGTTAAAAGTTAATGTAGGTACGGTGGAGAATAATGAGATGGATAGAATATAAATTGGATAATGAGGCATAATTGAGGGTGGAAGGGAGGGGGAATGGGAGGGAGCGTTGGGGTGAATGAGGGGAACAAGGTTGGGGTGGAGCGAGAAGTTGGATAGTGGTGCCGCAAGGGAAGTGAAAGCGGGAAGAATGCCAGGTGGTTGAGTAGGAGAATCAAAGGTGGGTGGGAGGGGGTAGATGGGAGGGGGACACATAAGGGGGGTTGGGGGAATTAAGGACATAGAACTAGGTCTTTGTTGAAAATGAGAATTTAAAAATGAAATGGGTGAAGGGAAGGCTGCCCCAAAGGGGGGGGAAATGGGGAAGAAAAGGGAGGGAGGGTTGCAAAAGACAGGGTCAGAGTAGACTGGTAAATTTTCTTTTAAGATATTTTTGGAAAGGTACTTTGCTTTTTGCTGCTCGGGAGAGGTAACTCAACCATTCAAAGTGGCCCTCTGACCAAAGGAGGGAGTTTTAATACATATGGGTGGTACACAACCCGCTTTGCTCAAGCGCAGAACACCGCAACTCATGTTGCCCGGAAAAGGCAGGAGTCGCTTTTGAAAAATTCGAAACCGCGTCCGGGTTGGCGGCCTATCGAAATCCCATCCGCTGTGTTAAGAGTTGGGGTTTTTAGGTAAATGAGGACGTTTGCAACAACTTTTCTAAATTTTTGAAAACTGTTCAGGAGCGAATATTGGTCGAATTATTTAACACAAAAGGCCTTTGTTTTGGAATTGGGGTAAAAAAGCGCTCTTACTCGGAAAAATACCGAGGTAAAAGGAAGAATTGTGAAGGATAAAGGATGCGCATTTGTCGTTTACTTCTTGTTCAGCATAGGTTTGGTGTCCTCACCGCAAAATTTTTATTTTGCAAAGTACCGCTATCTTGACATCCAATGGGGTACAGGGGGGAGAGATAGAAGCGCGGGGGAGGAGGGAATAATGGGGGGGGGGGGGGGGGAGCGTGATACTATTCCCCTGGGAAAAAGAAGGGTAAAAAGAGGGGAAAATAAGGAAATTGAATGAGAAGAATAATGAGTGGGGGGTAATACGATGGTCTTGGGGGTGGGATTTGGGGGTTTGGGGGTATGGGGGGTAGAGGGGTGGTGTGAGGGTGGTGTTGGTGGGATGGATGGGGGGATGAAGAGATAGGTGGGGGGGGGTGGGGTGGGTTATGGGGTGGTTGTTGGTGGTTAAAGAGGTGGGTGAGAGGGGGAGGGGGGGGGGGTTTGTGGGGGTGGGGGGGGTGTGATGGTGTAGATGGGTATTTTCCCCAATTTGGCCAGAAATCGTTAAGAGTTGCAACTTTTTCTGGTTTCAACTAAATTTCTCCCCTTTTTAGGTTTTAAGTGGACGATTTTCGTGGTTTGGATTTAAAAAGCCTTACGAATTCCAAATTGTTTTTACTTTCTTTTTTGGGGCTTTCTTTTAATTGTTTTAGTAACGTTTTTTTTGCGAGCCGCTCTTTTTGTAGTATTTTACAGTGGAACTATAATAGGATTGGAATATGGTCACGAAGAGGCTAAGATTAAATAGAGCCTTTTTTGGCACTGGGAAAAGGATACCCTTCGTTATCCAACCTTTTTTTTCCCTGCCCTTTGGAGTTTTATAAGGAAAATGGATATTAAATGGTTTAAAATATTTTATAAAAATTGGTTGAAATTCATCTTAAGATAAAGAAAAAAGTCCACTTTGTTCAGAGCCAAATAAAGGGATTTCCATTTGGTTGGGGAAAAAGATCTGGTGAAATTTTTTCAGATTTCTCTACTTCGCCACGGGAAGCAAATGTTTGGGCGCTTGTGATCCCCAAAGTCTAAAAAATTTTTTTCACTTTGACAATATTTTGGGGAGAAATTCACAAAAATATTGTCAATCTTTCTTGTTGAAGTTTTCTCTGGTGGCACTTTCCACTGTGGGTTTCAATTGTGTAATTCAAAGTGGAATAAGGTGTCGTTTGGCTCGAGGGAAAAAGAGATTGATGTTATGGTCTGTTGCACGATTATTTTAAAATTTTTAAAGCTTTTAGTTTCTCTAACACACTATCCAAACAGTTCCAAAGACATCAAAGTTAGACAGCGGGATTGTTAGATCGTATAACATACCACAGAAGTCATGGTTAGATGATAGACGCAGCATATTCAAAACAAAAAAACTGGATCATTTTAAAAAAGGGGGAGCGAAATTATGGGTACTTTGAAAATATAAGACTCCACCCCCCTGGGTACTTTCGGTCTATAGAAGTAGCGGTAAACGTAGCCTAAATTGCAGCAAGGTGAAGCCTGCTTCCTCAACCAATTTCCGTAAACAAATAATATCAATCAACTTAACCTTCTTCAAAGATTCAAAAAACTTCAGTTTGGTTTTTTTTCGGATACTTTGCATATTTGTGATGCTATCGTTAGGTATGGGAATTTCGGGTTTAGGAAAATCGTGGTTAATTTTTTGTATTTTATGAGAGTGAACAAAGAATGACATTGGGGGGAAACCAAGGTCTTTGGGTTGGAAAGGTCTTGCTAAGGGTGGGAGAAAAATAGGAAGTATTGGTCATTTTGTTAGGGTTAACCTCTTGATTTTTTCCCCCGGTGGATACAGGCTAAGAGAGGCGCATGGATGACCGAATCGTGGATGGAAGATATGGTGAGTGGAGGAATAGCTTTGGTTGGGTGTGATAACGGGTTAATGTTTGAGGGGATGAGTGGAGGAAAATTGTTTGGTGGGTGCGATAATGGTTCGGAATGAGGAGGTGAATGGTAAAGATAGTTGAAGTGGAGGAGATAACTGGGCTTGTGTGAATTTAATGTGAAAAAGAGTTGATGGTCAGCGGAAGAAACTGCTGGTTGGTTTGAGATAATGGAGATGGAAGAAAATGGATGAGCGGAAGAGTAAGGATGATTCGAAAGTTACCTGGTCGAGGGATAACGAGTTGGGTAAGTGGATGCAAGTTGGGGTTAAGGGAAAATTCCTTAGGTGAGGATATTGGGGATGAGTGGATAAAACGAAAAGGAATATTTGGTTGGTAAGTTAATGAGGTACTGATTCGGGTGGTTACAAAAAAAAACCAAGAAGAGGTGTGAATGAAAGGGACAAAATAGTGTGGGAAATAAAGAAAAAACCACCTGAATATTTTTTTAGGTTTGGCGGCCTGTCAAAAACAAAACATCCATTATTGTTAGCGGCCGGATAGTCCAACAATGCCAAGAATATCAAAAAAGGGAGGAGGCCAAATTTTTTTCATACGGTCTTGAAAGGCATTAAGAGTCACCTTCCTGATAATTTTAAAACTTGGCATTGTACATTTTTTTAAAAAAAAGCAGATTTCCCGGTTGGATTAAAAGTGCAACCGCTTTTGTACAGCTACGAGATAAAAAAAAAATTTGACTCAAAGAAATAAAATTGAACTAACACATTTTAAAAGATGCTGATTTTACACAAAAATGGAATTCATATTTTTGCGGGTATTATATGGGCACACAGAGACCACAACATTTGTCGTATACCAATAATGAAAACCCTTTAATTCCCTGTCAAGGGGGAATGGGGTCAGAAGCGGATGTCATTTGTCCCTCAAGACTATAATAATGTCTTGCTTCTAAAATTTTTAGTTTCAAGTTATTTCTGATTGCAAATGAAAAGTGGCTCCTGGGGACGTTGGCATTGTACAGCATATGGGGAAAGTTCTTGCAGAATCCGCCGAAGTCCCGGGTTTATCGTCGCCATAGATCAGAGGCGGGGTTTGGATGGTGTGTTGGGGGGAAAAATGAAGAAGAAAAATTTGTCTTAAAGGACACTAATCAAAGTAAGTTGTTATTTCCGGCCTAATCCTTTCCCCAGTTGAGTTGTTAAACCTTAGCCGCCTGCCAGTTGTGGGCTGGAAAGTTGCGGGGATGTCAAGGTGTTTCGAATTGTGATTTTGGGCTACCACTTTGGCATGTATCCTAATGCTATTTGGTATTCCAAAGATTTTTTTTTTAGCCTTGGTCTTATTTTTCCGCCCCTTTCTTTAAATCGTTTCTAAACATGGTTACAGTTTCTTTAAGGGCTCCGCGCGGTTGGTGACCCAGCACCTAGGGAAGTTTTGGTCATTCTCGCCCATCGAGGGGAGGCATATACGGGAGGGCGGCACACACAGACCACAAACGTCAAGTAGCACTCCTGCTTCATGGCTACGAATTAAAAAGGCTGTGAAACCTTACTTTATTTAAATTTTTCTAACCTTTTTTAATTTGAACTTTTATGTAAATATGTCCTTCTAAATTAGATCAATAATAATTAATGGGCGTAAGTTTTCCAACCTCACTGCACGTCTCGAAAGATTCATGCTTTTAAATATTTTTAAAATAAACAATAAGTCATCTTAGAAGCCTAAAAAAAATGGTTAAGGAGGGTCCTCTGTAAAAAAAAAAAAATGAAAAAATTGAAATCGGAGCAAAAAAATTTTCTTTTTTTTACAAAAAAACACAATACTTCCTTTCTTATTTAAAATTTCTCGAATAATATAAAAGAAACAAATGATTTATTAAGAATTAGAATTCTAATATTAAAATTTTCAATAATATGAAAATAACACAATATTAAAGGACATTATTATTATTATAAACAGACATTTTCTTTACTTTAATTTCTTTATCTCTCTCCACCCAACCCCAATGCACGGTTTTACCTCTTCAAGTGGGCAAAACTGACGAAGTTGTCAGGGAAAGCCCGGTGCGACCGTGATTCTCCCCCCCCACCAGCCTTTGCGGGCCCTCCCGGTGATCAATACTATTCCTCCTCCCTCACTGACTCACCTCGTTCTGTGGCGTCGTACGGAACAGGACCCGATCTCTCCCTCACTGGAACACAAACATTGTCTGTTTAATTTTGTTTTTTTTTTTTTTTTTTTTTTTTTTTTTAACTTTATTAGGTAAACAAAAAAATATATACTAAATCAATAAAATTAAAGAAAAACAAATAACAAAAGAAAAAAAAAGAGAGAAATGTCCCTACCTTAAAGGGCGGGGTTATTGCCTGTGGCAACTCTTCCACCAAACCCTTATTAATTTCATTTTGTCTACGGGATATTTTACCCCCATTTTTTACAACAAATTCTTAATATTTAAAAGAATAATTTCATTCATTATTGAAGAAAAAAAAATGTTTTTAATTGAACTTATATTTACAAAATACAAATTTTGGACAAAAAATCAAAAATAATCTTCACTTCCGAGCAGAATTTTTCGTTGAATCTCAAATTTAAAGAAAAATAGTATTCACCATAAGAACAAATTTTTAAAGAAAATGGTTTAAGTGTTTTGAAGATCAGGGATTTAGTTTAAAATTTAAAAACTTGCCCCACGCTATCAATTGAAACATCCAGGAATTTGGTCCATAATTACAGGTTTTTTTTTATTTTTCATTGCCATAAGTTCAAACAAGGATACCAATATTTTTCGGTATTAGCGTAAATTTCCGTCCATTGAAATTATTGATCCCGTTGTCAATGAAATTAGGTAATTACTTTAAAAATCGAATTCCCCTTCAAAAACAATTTCCGAACACCTCCCGAAGATAACATCAACTATTGGCGAAATGATCCCTTGATTTGACAATTTAGGTCTTTAACAATTACATTCAACATGAACTATAGGACAAACACTTCATCAAAGAATTTTAGAGGGGAAACGTCCGGAATCCTGGCTGCATTCTGAATGGCCAGGTATCTCACAAAAATTACATTTGGGTGGAAAAAAAGGGAAACGGGAACTACAGTGTCTTTTTTGTAACCGTCTGAATACTATAAATAAAATAAATAAAGCATTAAATAAATAAGTAAACAACCATACTTATCATTATTCACGCACACAACATCCATACACACTTTAATTTTTATTTAATATCCTCTTATTAATTTACTACTTTTTTTAATATCTCTCCATTAATAACTAATCAATAATACAGAATTTTATAATTTTACAATGAATATTATAATTTTTAAATACATATATATTCAGAGAGTTTTTCGTTTTTTAATATAAAAAAAAATAATACAGAAAAACCCACCGGGTCTGGGGACCCGATATAAACACTTTGCAGAAGACGTGAATCGCCCTTGACAGAAGCTGGGGAGTGGTGATGAGGTGGAAACTAAATGGAAGCTGCAAAAAGATTATTATTAATCAACGACTCATCGTGACACACCACCGATACGGGTGGTACGGAAAAACATCAATAATCTTCATTTCATGAATTTTCCACGACCCATACGAAACAATCAGTTTTATAATGTAACAATCACAACCGTCAAATAAAGGCTATTTTTTTTATTTTTTCAATACATCGAACCTGGTTCAAAAGAAAGTAAAGAAAAACCTCGATATAAAGAACGATTTCCATCCAATTTTCCTCTCTAAAGGAAAAAATATAACCCTTTTATTGAGAAAAAACTTTAATAAGAGAAAAAATCCAGTCCCTTATTACCCCACAGGTCCCGGATTTAGTTATCGAACTGTTTTGTAATCATTTTTGTGATATCACAACTACTCAAACCGCTTTTAAAAACAACGCTAAACCGGACTAACCACCGACCTTCGTTCATCCGCCGCCTTATCGATCAAGCTACTGAAAAATCGTCGGTAAACTGTATATTATGCTTCTTAATTAAATATTTTTGAATACATCATGTTTGACTTTGGTTTTCTTCGTAACCAAATTTTATCACACATTACTTGCTGGTTTATATTTACCTCATAACTCACATCAGAGGGGTCTCGATCGAAAACAGGGATTTGTCCAAAAACTTTTGAACAAAGCAAAGTTACCACGCAAGTGGGCTTTAGTTACCAAGTTTATTTGTGCTGAAAACCCCTTGAAATTTTTCACTGTTTCTCGGACCCCTGTATATTCAGCAAAGAATCTCGATTTTTTTTTAAATAAATACTGATTGATATATTATTTATTGACAAAATAGGACCCATGGGAATTAACATGATAAACACATTGTTTACTATCGCTTGACAATTTTACTGTTTCAATTGAATTTTTTTTATCAAGTGAACCACACTGGTATAATTATTACCTGGGGATTATGAATTCATCCCCAAATGGTAGACTAAACAAACCACATCGTGCAAATCAAAGAAGAGGTTACTACATTAATGTTTTATGGAACAATTTTACAGGGGGTTTCAGAAAAAATATTTTTAGCCATAAAAATGTAGAAATTAGGAAAAAACGCAAAGATATACAACACCAAATTGTTTTGATCAAACAAAAATTAATTGGTTAATTATCCCTCTTGTTTTCCCCTATTCTTATGTTCTTTGGGTCGGCATGTTCAACCTCATGTTGAGGTTGGTAGGGCGAGCCGTTTTTTATGGCTGGATGCCCTTCCTAACGCCAACGTTCTATTGGTTTTTAACTCCTGACTGGACGGGGGTGTTCCCCCCACCAACTCCAGCACTCACATTAACCCATCCACATGGGTAGGGCTGAAATCCACCTCCGGTTTGGAGGAACAAATTTTTTCTTCAAAAAAGTTCTCCAACCGGGTTTGAACTCGGGATCCTGGACTACGGGCAGTGGTCACAACCATTACGCCAGGGGAGGCTGGCTTAATATCAAATAAAAATTCAAATAAGCAACGCTAACCTAAAGTTTTCTGGAACGCCAGCAACACCCTGTACATCATACTTATCTGGTTTATATGGCTTGCACCCGAGGCATGGCCCTAATTTATTTTTCCTAACCCTACCTACCAATGAGGCTAAGTACTCGTTTTGGCCCGGAACTCGGCGGCTTCGTCTATACAATACAATTTAATAATAATTAATGTACATAAACAATTACAAATTTATATAATAATTAAGTCTTGTACAATCCCAAAATTTACTAAAATTAATGTACATCATACAATACAATTTACATAATAATTCATGTACATAAACAAACAATTTACATAATAATTAGTACAAATTCAATACAATTTACGACCGACCTCAGTAGCATGATAAATAAGCCGGGGGACTTGTAACCTGGAGGTGGTTGTTCAATCCCGATTCAGCATAGATTTATAAAGCAAGTTTGACTAGCGGTATAACGAAATTTATTAAACATAAATTCAAACCATACAATTTACAAACAATGCAAATTACGATGTTCGATATAGATACAAAGATAATACAGTATTGTACTAGAAATCATAACCCAATACTGAATGACACAAAATAAATATGTAAGAATAAATATACATTTCATTTTGATTAACAATAGCTAATTTTATTCAGATTTAGTTGACAACTAACTTATCTATCTGTGCAGGTAATAACTAGACTTTATAAATTAATACATTACATATTACAATTATGAAGGAATGTTAAGTGTATCTCAAAATTGTAATAATAGCAATTTCAACGTTTGTATAATGACTTCATTCATAGGGGCTTGTTCATTCGAATAATTACAACCTTTTTTTATTCCTTTATTCAAATGACCTTTTCTATAATTTGAGGGGTTCAAAATGACAACAATGATTTTATGACCGGATTTTATTGTGACATCAATTGAGTCTCCAGGAACTTCATTACATATTTTTTTTTTAAGTTATTTTTTTATAAATAAATCCTGATTTTTTTGTAAAAATTCATTAACAAGCTGTTACAAAATCAGGCTAGATTACAAAAATAATAAAATAAAAGAATTAATTATAAGTTTTTTTTTTAATTGATTAAAAACGTCGTTTTAACTGCATGGTCCTATCACGACGGTGGTGTTCCCTACATTCTCGGAAACTCACAAACCGCAACCCACATTAACCTCACCCACCTAGTTGGGCCAGAATCCAGCATCACAAATCCTCCCTCGCTGGGGCGTTGCTTAACTTCGGGATTTACGGAACGGGCATCCAACGCCCATCGACGGACGGTGGCAATACTGAAAGAAAAAATATATTTTGAGTTAATCACAATCGGGATACACAAAATTTCAAAACTTGCTCGACAAAAATTTGGCTTAATGTGGGACTCGAACCACCGCCCCATAGAACGAGTCCGCTGCCTTATCGTCAACTACGAGGTCGGTTTAATCATTGCATGGCGCTCTTTACGTTACCTGGGCCATGGCCTTCTTTCGAATATTATTTCATTAAATACAGACTCAATTTTTTTAATTGACGAATCGAGTTAGAATATAAATCGAACAAATCCCTCTTTGTAGAAGAAATTACAAAACATGCTTGTTTACAACATAAATTAAAAATAAATATTTTAACGCTGAAAAACGGGTAGACCCCGTTTTAATTTTTTAAAAAAAAAAAAAAAAAAAAATGTGACTGCCGAAAGTCTGATAAGGTATCAAAATATTGGTACGTTTTTTAAAATTTTCAAGAAACCCCTGCAAATAAACACAAATAAAGACGCGCGAATTAGTCAGTGGTTAAGCCCTCCTTGCCATGCGGAAGGCCGGGTTCAACCCCCGCCCGACAAAAATTTGTATTCTTAATTTGGTTACTTGTTTGTTTAAAGGGGAACCTTCCGGGCGCTCGTGTGACCCGACCAAATGGGGGAAATTTTGCACTCTCGCCCATCAGAGGGGGCTACTAGGGATGGCAGGCTACAACACGACCACAAGATTACGTCTCCGTTTCAGGGCTACGAAATAAAAAAGGGTGAAACACTCATCTTAAAAAAAAAAAAAAAAAAAAAAAAAATACGTAGTCTCTTCCGTCCTCAACCCCCCCCCCACACGCCACGCGAAGCGTAACTAGAGCGAGTACTGAGAAATGGAAAACCAGCTCACCCAACACCTTCTCCTGGAGTGAAACCATTCTACACCTAAATGGCCCCAAAACTATCCTTGTAATCCCCATCAGCCACCTAACAAAACACATCCTATACTCAAAAAAATTTTTGATATTCACTTTAACATATAAACAACCCGCCCATTTCTAACATATACTTACCTGCTACAGGATGTCCCAACTTCCAATATTTATTTTATTAAAAAATTCAAATCATTTCTAGGGACATTCTTAAACTAAAATACTCAGATCATTTTTTGAAAAATGCCGCGAACGAAGATGCAAACGAATAAAAAAACATTTTGAGTGCAAATGGACAAAATGTTGGTATTAGGGTTTACTTAAAAATATAATTTGATTTTTTTTTTTCTTCTTTTTAGAAAATTACCCAAGAATATTTTATCAAAGGTCGTATATGAAACAGGATTTAAATCCAACCGACCCTAGATTTTATCAGCTGACCGATAGGTAATTTTTAAAACAAGATTTTCCGTACAAGGCTGGCTACAGCTCCGTTACGCCCAGTGTTAAAAAAAGCAAAAAGCCTGGATTAATAGACCCTACAGTTGTTTTTCAAGGGAAGTTAAGGAATAGTGCCACTAAATTTCTTTCATCATTTTCATAATTCGGCCCTTAAAATGTCCCCCGGTTGATTTTGAAAATTTCTTTATAAAGAAACTTTTACACCCTGTAAGATAGAGTAAGCCTAGTTACTTACACTTACCAACAACACCGAACAAATACACATAGATACTTCCACCCCGCCTATTTTTTTTTTTCCCAAACTAATAGAATATGATAACTGCTACTTACTTCCATTTTTACTTCCAAAAATTTTTAATAAAATCAAAGTATTGTGTTTCGTTTTTACTATTAAAAAAAAAAAAATTTTTTGCTCCGATTTCAATTTTTTTTCATATTTCTGGACGTTTCATAACCTCCTGGCAACTTAGGTTTTGTGTCTATCTGTCGGGTTAAAAGCATTCCTTGTTAAGGAAAATCCAAAAAAACTGAACGAATTTCGACAAAATTTTGTAAACACATAGGGACATTCTTAATTCCCATTTTAAATTCATCAACTTCCCTAGCGTTCTTGGTGAAGGGAACTGGCCCTAAGACTAACTTTTTACTTAAACGCTTAATTCGTGAACGGTACACCCCATTTTGTGAAAAAGCATTGTATAATATAGTATTAGCGTTTTACACATCGCCTGTTATTTAAGAAAATAAATTTTGGACAAATATTAAAAAAAAGATCCACAACAAGCCGAAAGATTTTTTTTTGAAACTAGAATTGGGGAAAAAAAACGGTATTCACTTAAAAAACAAATTTTGAAAAAATCGGTTAAACGATTTTGGAGATACAATTGATTTATATAAAACTCAAATTGCCACTTTAAACCTATCAATGTGAACCAATCATGAGGAATATTGTGCCATAATTGACAGTGTTTTCCTCTTTCAAAGGGTGAATTTTTTTTAATGTTGACAAATAAATTATTTCGACTTCCTGAATTTTACTTCGATGAAGAACTCAAAATAGTCTAAAATAATGGAACCTAAGATAAACAAGCTACTCGACGCCGACCCGACGGTACTTTTAATACACCAGTTTTCATTGATCACTATCAACAACATCCAGCGAGGTTGTACTTGGATGGGTGACCATTTTAAATTTCGAAACCGTCGCGTCGTGATCTGATTCCGGCCAACTCAGGCGGGTATTAAATTCCATGGATGATTCGAAACCAGAACCCACCCCTGTCCCACCACTCGGACTGCTCAACTTCAATGACGAATGAGAATGGTGTAAAGTTTTAAAGTTATCATTTAATATTTTGGGGAATCACTTTCGTGATATAAGAAATCCTCTCAAACTTGGTTTACCAAGGGCGGAAATTAATAACGTTTTTAAACCTCGTGGCGCTAAGTCCGATTCATACTGGAAAAACCGAACTTCAATACTTTGATGTGAGACTTTATCTATTAATTCCCCCTAAATCTACGCTGAAACCGGGACTTGAAACACCGACCTCCGTTAAACAAAAATAACTTAAAAAAAAAATTTTTTTTCCCTCTTCCCAGAATCCAAGATGTCGATTTTTTTGACAGTTTCATTTTCATTACTAACAATTTTCCCCTTGCTTATACCCCATGTTCGGAACAAGAAAAAACCAATACAATTTCTCATTAAAAATATGCAAACAATGCTTGGCAAGGAGTTGTTTTCTTCATGTTAGAAAGGAATGCTCTTGTGCACAAAAGTAACACACTGGAGCCAATGGGGAGGACACTAGACTGTTATTTGATGGTCACTCATTTCATAGGTTACTATTTAAGTCAAAGCCCTATTTTTTTATATCCAGTTTTCTTATAAAGAGGTCATTTCCCCTTATAAGAGGGAATTGGATTTAAAGACTTTTTGTAAATAAAGCGTGGCGCTAAGTCTCGGATTGCGTACTGCTTAAGGGGGAAAACCGATGCTAACAATACTTAATCATTTTCCACCTGAAAGGGAGCTTAAATGTGAATATTTTTAATAAAACACTCTTATTTTGAAAAAATCCTTAAAAGACGATAAATTTATGTTTTAAAAAACAACGATTATCCTCTATGGAATTATGTGTCATCAAAACAACTCATTCTACACTGAAACATGCCCAGCGATGGTCTGCATACATAATTCTAATGAATTTAAATTTTCATAACATCGTAAAAAAATCTATTCAATCTACTATGTATGTGATCAGGACAAGGGGTAATCTATGTGCTTAGAGGCGGCTGAAGTACTGGTCTACCAAAAGGGGGGCATTAACCAGAACTCAAAAAAGGGGAACTTCTCTATTTTTTGGTCGGGGGCTTAACTGTGATACTGTTAAAAAAGAGGTGATAATGGGGTCACCATCATCTTTACTGAACTTATAAAAAAATGTACCAAATATGAATTCTTTACTGAATATTTGGGGAACTACCCAAAAATTATATCATTACTTTTTTAAATCTAGACAAAAATAGGGACGCCAAAAAAAAATGTACGGGGGCCCCCATACGAAAGAAAATTTTTCAATATGTAAGCACCTTTTTTTTAGCTGATTTATTTAAAAAGCCCCAATTTGGGGGCAGTACTTGAAACCCTTTACGCAAAAAGCGTTTATAGCAAAACATGTCGATTCATTCTCCCCAAGGTGAAATCACCGCGTCACCGCAACCTTTTTGGGGGGAAAATTCCAGCTGGGGGTTTTAAATAGGAAAAACTTTTTGGTGAAAAAAAAATTAAATACAATAACTGCATAACTAAAAATTTTTCAAAAATTAAATCAAAGAGGTAAAAATACACACTTAAAAAAAGGAAAATTTTTCCAACATACACAACATTTTTTGTAGTCCCCCGGGGGCCATGGGGATTTTAAAAACCAGCAACCAGCGCCGCACTCCTGTATTACTATGTTAATTGACTTTGTGTTACATACTTTAAAAAATACACTCAGCTGATAAAATCTAAGGGGGGGCAAAATTTTAATCCGTTTCCTAAAAGGGGCCTTAGGGGGTTTTTGTCGCTTTCCCCCATGGTCATATCACACGGGGGTTTTTCTCTTTAATCCCCATTTTTGTAGAGAGGGGTTAAATTTTTTGGGATACACAAAAACTCAAACTCGCTCTACTAAATTCACTAAACCGGCACTTAACCCCGGGCCCTCGGGTTAGAATCCGCCTTTAATCGTCAAGACTGAAGTCAGGGGGAAAAAAAAATTTAAGAAAGGGGCCTGCCTCAGGGGGGCCCACCCATACACAGCTCGGGGAGACAGAGGCAGGGGTACGTTTTCCAAAAAAAGGGGGCTCAAACCATGTTTTAAAAACCAAATTTTGGGGGAATCATCACGGTAACAATAATTTGCTAGGCTGCAAGCATACTATACCTTATGTATAAATTTATATCTGCGCGCTGTCTCTCTTGACTCAGGGGGTACGGGAAAAAATTTCAGGAGTCGACCTTTTGAAGAGGGGCTGATTACATGGTCTACGTTAAAATTTTTTTTTTATTTTTAAAATCTGTGAAAAAAAATTATCATCAAAAAAAAAATAAAACAAAAAAAAAATACAAATAATAACAATATAAAAAAAATAAAAAAGAAAGAAAGCAGAAAAAATAAATAAATATACACTAATGTCCTAACAAGGAGGGGGGTTTTTGCCTTTGGAGTTCTCCCCCCAATTTTTTAAAACAAAATAAATGCGTACTTCTACTCATAAAAATTTGCTTTGTGCAAAAAAATACATATGTTTATTACAAAAATTTTCCCAAATAAGATACCATCTAAAATAAACAAAAAACCACAAGGAAAAAACTTACCCAAGAGTTAAATCAACGACAGGCCCCGGGGGATTTTACATTGACCACGCAACGTCGATGCACGTTAATACTCAGTTCTCTTTCTGTCCTGAATTAAGCAACGTCCATTATGTTAGGACTTGGTGGATTCAAATTGTTTGTTTTAATTGGGGGATTAAAATTTTTTAAACCCCGCTGGCTATTCCAATCCAACCCAGGGGGGGTAGCTTAAAATCCTTCACTCTCCCTCTCTTCACTCCTCTCTCACCTCTCTCTCACTCCCTCTCTCACCTCCTCTCTCCTCTCCACTCCTCTCTCCCCCTCCCTCTTCTCTCCTCCCCTTTCCCCCTCTCTCCTCTCCTCTTTTTTTCTTTCTCCTTTTTCCTCCCTCTCCATAACATAACCCACTCCCTCTCTCATCTCTCTCCACTTCCCCCTCTCTCTCTCCCCCTCTCTCCCTCTCTCTCTCTCTCTCTTTCTTTCTCTCTCTACTCCCTCTCTCATAACAAAACGTCCTTTTTGTTAGGTTGGGGGGATTCAAATTTTTAACCCCCCCTGGGATTTCAAAACCCAAACCCCCTGGGTGAGCTTAATGTCTACACTTCTCTCTCTCTCTCACTCCCTCTTTCTTTCTCTCCCGCTTGTCGGCGATCAAAAATTTGCTCCCTTATTTCTTATCAATTAAGGGTTTTACTAACCTTTTTTACAGAAGTTTTTTTCTGTACATAGTGGTCCCCTTTTTTATATTAAGTTTTTTTCCAAACATTTTATTTTATTTAAAAAGGTTTTTTTCTTCATTTTAAAAATGTTGTCTAACCAAGGCCTAAAATCCTTTTTTCTATTTCTTAAAAACCGATTTAAACAAAAACCAAAAAAAAATGAGTAACTTTTTTTTTTTTTATGGTTTTTCTTTGCCAACAAAATTTCTATAAATTTTGAGTTTTTTGTCCTTTAACGGAAAAAATTACAAATTATTTTTAATTTTTTATAAAAAATTAAAATTTTTTATCGCCTTTTAAAATTTAACCAAAAAAAAACAAAATAACAAAAAAAAAAAAACACTCAAACAAAAAATAAAAATAAAAATTGTAAAACATAAAAAAAAATTTTTAAAATTTTTTAAAAAATATTTAATTATAAAAAAAAAAAATTTTTTCTTTGGGGACTATGAAAAAATTGATGGAATCACAATACCTAAATTACTAATCAAAACAAAAACAATTTTTTAAACAGAATTTTTACTACGCACAGTGATAAAAAATTACGTATCTATCATTTTCCCCTTTCTTTGGCTTCCCCATCTAAAAATTTTTTCAAATTTTTTAAGGAAAAGCATTGCTTTTCTTACCTACTATAATGATTTTTGTGGGGAAGGGGAAATAAAGCAAATTGGGGGACCCCGGGGATTTTCCAAGGTTTTGTCTGTAAGAAAACACCATTTCCAATCAACACGGGGGGGAAAGTTAAGGGGCAAAGGGGGGGCCCCTCAGAGAAGGGGGGCGGGACATGTAACCCCGAGAAATTCTTGGATACACGGAGAAGGCTAAGGGGGGTCTTATCCCAATTGTGGAACCCGGGGTGGAAGACCAAGCTGGGGGGAAACGTAAAATTTAAATGTAAAAAAACTTTGCCAACTAGCTTTTATAACAAGGGATGGATACTTTCAGATTCTCGGGAATTTTTGGAAAACAAAGGGAAGATTTATTAGCATTAAAATGGGGAAAAAAAAATGCATTTGGGGAAAAAAAGATAATACACAGAAGCGAAAAAAAGAATTGAAGTCAAAGTGAATATCGGGACCATGTTTAAAACAACGAGAACAAAGGACGGCAACAAAGTTAGAAATATCTGTTTCAAGGATACTGAGTGGGGAAAACAGTTTGGAAAAAGGTTTTTAAAATACCGGGTTTTTGACCGGAGGATTTTCTTTTTAAAAGTGGAGAAGATTTGAAGGACCCCCGAGAAGAGGAGGGAAAAACACAAACACTTGTTTACAATTCAAGAGGGAAGCCACAAAAATATTGCTGGCCAAACAAGTCCGGAAGGGTTTTACAAAATTTGGGGGACCTTTATCTTTTAAAAAATCCCCTTTACCGATTTTTTGACTCCGTATTACAAAAATTGTTATACGAACTAGAAGAGTTAAATAAAAAAAATTTTTAACGCCTTCCTCTGGTAAAACCGGGGAAAAATATTACTAAAAAAAAAAAAACAGACTCTAACAGAAACCCTACCTGCAATGAATCTAAAAAGATAAAATACCCCCTATTATTTTAAGTTGAAAAACTAAAAAGTTCCTCTGAAAAAAAAAAGGGTTAACATTAATAATTCTATTTAAACAATTTAAAAAATCTGTCGTTAAATGTAAACCCTTTAAAAGATTTACTCTTGGAAATTAAAAACCTATAAAAAAATTACTTACAGTACCATATTAAATCAACCGCTGAAAAAAAAAGGGTGAACTCTGTAAAAAACTGCAACCAGTACTACGTTACCTGATGTGAAATTTTTCACGGAGATTGACGTAAACATGAGGAAGCATTGTTTATAAATTTAAAAAAATTCCCCATCAGATCATAATGTAGAGTGAGTAAAGGGGGGGGGGGGGGGTAATTGTTTTAAAAAGAAGTTGGGGAAATAATTTATGCTATAATATTATCAAGCTGAAAAAAATAGCCCTAAAATTAACCCACCAGTACACAAACAGTTTGGGGTTATCCTCCCCATCTATCGTTCACCAAAGTTACCTCCATTCATTTCTTTTGTGTAAACTTTTGGCTTGCAAATGCACAAAAAAACGGGGAATGTAATTATGATTGGAGATATCAATATTTGTTTTAAAAAGAAAGGTTTTTTCACGCTATTTAAATGTTGAACAATCACACGCTGGACCCCCTCTTCAAGGTTCACGAGAGAGGTCTCGGTGGAACTGTACCCCATCCTTTATCACATAAAGTCAAATGAAAAGAAGTACAACTTCAGGTTTTTTTGTAACGGATAAAGTGGAACCACTATTTTGTGGCACTGAAGTTTTTGAAAATTGGGGGGCAAAACCCACATTACAACAGGGGCCGTTTATAAGGAATACCAATAACAAACTCATACAAAAAAATCGAACTATTTATTGGTCAATTAAAAATAAATGCGAAGAGAATCCCATCAACTTTACAAAGAAAAAAATAATAAATTTTTGATAACTTTTTTAAAAAATCAAAAAAAAAATTGAAGTACTGCAAAAAATACCACCACCATGGGTGAATAAAGGTTTAAAAAACGAAATGGCTTAAAAGAAAACTTTGAAAAATTTGGCGAAATAATAAAAAAATTTATTTAACGGGAAAAAGGGAAAAAACAAGAAACCGGTCACTAATCTTTTAAAAAACAAAAAAAATTTATACATATAAAATATTCAAAAAACCCGTCAACAAAAAAAAACCTGGCCTTAAAAATAGTTTAGGGCAGAAAGAAAAGGTCCCATCGAAGGGGTCTTAAAAAAAATTTCCAAAAAAAGACCTACTTTCTCTTTTGAATCATGAAAAAAAAATTTTTTTGATCAAAGGCATTTTAAATTAATTTAAAAAAAACCGGGGGCCCGATATAGGTAAGTATAATGATTTTGTACCTCAAAGTTGTTTTCCACATGTACCGCGGAAAGCTAGAATGGAGATATTCATTTTATTTAAAAAAATGAAAAGACCGTAAGGGGGTAGATGGGCTAAGAAAAGGGGGATAAAAAAAAATTCTCAAATATTTTTACCCCTTATTACACATTCGTCAATCAAGATAAAGGGGAAAGGATTATACCGGATGGTTCAAAATCTGTGCATCTCCCCCCTATTTAACACAAAGGGAAGGCTGATGATAGTCAAATTATCGTCCTGTGGGGTCAATCCCCTGAAAAAATTTTTTGGGGAAACAACAAAAATTCAGATAAAAAGTACCTCGCTGAAAAAATATTTTCCCAACTTCCGAGGTTTTTTAATCGGGGAAAAACACACCACTCTTTTCGGACTTTGCGACCTTGAAACAGGCCCCTTTGGAAAAGAAAAAATTGTCGTCAACTCCTGTTGACCTACTTCGTTTTTTACGCCCAGACCTCCGGCACGGGAAAAAAATTCAAGCAGATAGGTATTTCTCATCCGATCTCAACAATTCTTTCTCGATGGAACATTAACCCCCTCGGAGTGTAAAAAGTGACCTCATTAATATAAACCAGGCCTCTGTCGGGGGGGTCAATACCCACGTGGTTAATTATATATATATTACAAAAATCAAAGGGGTAGGGTCCTTAAAATGTTTGCGATGACTCAGTACGTTCCATTTACGTGACGTGGGGACTGCCGTGACCAAGGCCAAGCGGTTTTTCATTGAACTTCAGAATACTTTTATAAAAACGCATCTTTTTAAATGAAAAAAAAACCAAGCAATGTTCTGGGATTCGCAAGTAAAAAATTGGGGATTTAGCGCACCGTATCATTGTCAAGTAACTTTTCAAAGCCGCGTTTTCGAACATCATTTTCCTTCATAGAGTGATTTTCATAAAGCACGGTACCTGGCTGTTCCTGGACGACGAGTTCACAATGAAGCCTTCGACAAACCCGGGCCAGAAACCTTTGAGTGTCCTACAAGATAGAAAAATTAATGCTGAAAGGATGCCCTTGTACTAAAAAAACTATTTTTTCTCTCTGTTTATCCGCTTGGGTTGGGGTTTCCCCTATATTCATTTTTTTACCAAAAATGATCTAAAAAAGATGTAAGTACAAAGAAAAAATTAAAAAGTTGGTTTTTTTAATAAAAAGTGTAACAAAACTTACCCCTGATACTGTACAAACTTACCTTTTTGTTTAAAAAATTTCCCAAAAATTTAAATTTTAGGAAATTTAATTTGGTCAGCCCTATAACTTTTCTCAAAAGGGTTTTTTAGAACCAAGCGAATACATTTACCCGGGGTAGAAGACGTTTAGATTTTTTGTTCCCCCAAATTTTTAAATAATTTGCCCAAAAATATATTGATGAACGATACAAAATATTAAAAATGCATAAAAGTAGTTTAGTTTTTAATCCCCAGTCACAATACTATTACCCAATGTTAAAATTGATCGATTTTAATTTTTCATTTTTTATTTTTTATTTTTTACTTTATTATTGCTATTTAAATATTGTTGAGTGAACCACTCCTCAAAGTTATTTTTTTTAGCTTAGGAGTGTTAAAATTTGTAAAATAATTGATAATTAAAAAAAAACAAACCAACAAAAACAAAACAAAACCCACCCCCCACCCCTCCTCCCCCCTCCCCCCTCCCCTCTCTCTCCCCCCCCCCCCCCCCCCCCCCCCCCCCCCCACCCCCCCACCCCCCCAAACCTCCCCACCCCCCCCCCCCCCCCACCCCCCCCCCCCCC